>MU968480.1:36897876-37026791 GCA_034641835.2 Pinus albicaulis
AAAAGAGAAGAAAAGAGATATCAACGCCTTAGAAATGAGCCACTTCGAGGGGGAAACCTCCAATACATTACATAAATGAACAATTCTTTGATGATACAATTCACAAAACCTCCTTTCTATATATAGGAGTCCATGGGGCCATAATGTAATCCTAGTGGGCCACAATGTAATCCTAGCCGACCTAAAAATAATAATTTAAGGGCACAATAATAACAAAATGGGGTTACAAGGGTACAACAATAACAATAAGGGGTTTACACTAACAATAATAAGGGGCTATACTAGTGATATAGGGACCTAACAGAAATTGTGAATTTTAAGCATGTAAATAAGCCTAAATAACACTGAACAACCGTGTATAATAGAGAAATAAAACACACATAAGATTTTAAAAGCAGGCATGATGAAGTAGTTCACCCCTCCTGGGCTATATCTACTGGTCCAGCTCCTAATGGCATGTGCATTTTTTCATTATGCTCAAAAATGCAAATACGTGTGTTTACAAGCCTCCAATAGTTGTTTTCTCTACACCAATGGCTTTAGAATGCTCAAATTAGTCTAGGTAAACTCTTGTTTCACCCAAATTAGTCGAAAATTGACCTTGCTAAGATTTTTCCCAATATCAAATCCTCCACTAAAATTAGACGACTGCAGTTTAACTGCAGCTAATTTCAGCAAAACCTTCGAATTTTGAGGCGCACTAACTATCCCTCCAACAAACTAACTATTGCATTTAAAGCTAAGGGGCGGGTGCATGTGACAAGTCTAGTTGACTGCCGGATGTTATGGTTTATGAAACCATTGGACCACAACCACCATCGAAAACAACACATGTGATATTTTTTAACTCCGTCGAAGGTTACGGGATTAACCGTTGGTGTTTAAAACTTATGTCACAATTTTTAAAACATGTGACCATACATGAAGAGACCAATAGCGGTTTAGGTTGGGACCGTCGGTGGTTCCCCCCACCCCCAACATTCATTTCAGTACAACATAAAACAATGTGGAGTGCTAATAGGGTATGAAAAATTGTATAGGGGAGTTGGTCGAAGCCTTTATGGGAACTCTTGGAGGTCATGGGGTCAAACCCCCTGGACCCCAACAATAATTTTGGTAAACCATACATAGGACATGTGGCAGCCTCTGGATGGCCACCTGTCACCCATCCATAGGTCCATCAAATCAAATGTACAATCAAATCTGATGATCTTAAATGTGCCATGTGGTGAAACACCATTGGATTATAAAAAGGAATGTTCTCAGTAATATTCTCATTTTTTCTGACTGTACCTACATGCTTATTGGGCATCCTAGTCAACCCTATCACAAATTTCATCTGTTTGGGAAATCGGTCAAAACACGATATCTCTCTCATACGACATCGGTTTTTTGAAACGTTCATGGTGCTAGAATTAGAATGACGAGATCTACCCGGTCACTTAGGTTCAGTACAGTTTCAAGAACTTTCAATTTTGAGAAAAATTCATGAACTCCTGATCACGGGAAAATAAAGGGTTCCTTAGCTTCATCCCACATCTTTCTGGAGTTGATACATATCAGCCTACTATCATGATATTTCTTTACATTATTCCGATCAAAGGTTTGTTTTAGTCAATTTAGTGTTCCTAAATTGCTTCTATTAATTATCAACGAAGGCTAGTAAACTGGTGAAGTGTGGTGCACTATATGTGCCTAAGTGACCCTTCTCCTACTTCATTTTTTGTGTTTTTCTTGTTGTTTTGGGGGTTTTGTATTTTTAGTCCTTAGTGTATGCTATCCTAGGCTATTTAGAAAAGTGAAAATAAATCTAACTAGAAAGGAGGAAAAGGAATTATTATGAAACTAAGTTAATTTTCTATGAAAGAAACCAAAGTTTATGGACAAGTTCTAAGACCTAGTTTTGGACAGAAAGACAAAGCAAGTACTTCAATTAGTGAGTAAACCTAACCCATGGATCTATGACTCAATTGAGATTTGGAAAATGAAAGCAGGTCAACTATTATACTTCAGGTTGTTTCACATTCAATGATTAGGCCAAATCCCTATGAGATGAAATCAACTGTTTCTACTTTAGTTATTTAAAATCTAAAATAGAGAATAGAAAATGAAATTCAAATTTATCTAAGATACTTTAATTACTCCATCTACCCAATATGTGGAGAGTGACCCCCTTGTGGTAATGTATCTAAGCAATCATTGCATCTGTTTAAACTAAAGAATTACAATAACTCAAACACTGCATTGAATATAATCATATAATCATCCTTGCAAAGTATATTCAAATTAGGCTATGTCAGGATAACCTTTAAAAATATTATTTTGTTGCAATGAAATGAGGATCTTCTATCTACAACCAATTAAGTGAATAACTAACTTATCAAGTCTCATCCAATTTTGAATCTTGTGACCCCTTGGTATGGCTTTTAGATAAATCAATTACACCCTTAATTCTTAACAAGCAAATGACAGGAAATGAAACCTATTCAACCACTACATTTGTAAGACATTTAACCATTCAATATAAGATTTTGTAAAATACGAAAAATGGACTTTATAAATTCTTAGTTAAACACAACAATTGACAACTATGAAAGCAGGAAACTAAAAAACCATGCTTCTCAACACTTCAACTTTTATCCCAATCCTGAAGACAAAGTTACCTATCTCCTTGAGAACATTTCGGAAGGAAAATATACACAATTGTATTTAATCTATGGAAAACTAGAAATTAAGCATGAACAAAATTAAAGCAAATCTGACTAGAAAACATTAAAAAACTTCTTTAGTAGTAGGGGCCATCTGCTACCACGTTGGTCAACTCCTTAACTCCTTAAAAATTTAGTCAAAACAACATCTGGGAACTGATCTTCTTTATTCAAACAGAGTTTTAGAAAACAGAGTATCTCACTGTAATTTTGAACTTTTGCTACAAAAACTTAGCTTGTTCTCGGTTCTATAGAACCTTTATTTATAAGGAATTTGCATAACTAACTATGAATAATGATAGCTACAGGTGTATCTTAAAATTACAATCAAAATGGGACTCTTAGGACTCATGATTTGCTACAGAGAAAATCAAGAGTCCTAATTGTTGTGTGAAATGGTCTCTTGACTTTGAGCTTTGACCATCGGATTAGGCCTTTTTATTTGTCGATATGGTCCTTGTGGATAGGAATAAATCCATGTAGGATGGATTCTAAGACTACCCATGTGGACCATTCCTTCAATGGACACCTGTAACATATTCAACCACAAGAGTAGCTACGGAACGCATGGTCAGCCATGGAACAGGCTGCATTCTATAGCCAATCTTCAAAATGTTATTAAAATAGAAAAAATCATGAAAATACAATATGTCATTCAATTGTATTGTATCCTTGAGACAAACCTAAACATTATTCATTGATTAGGGCTTATGAATTGATGAAAGAGAGGTGAAATGAGATGATAAATGTGTAAAGCATGAAGATGGAAAACTGTTAAGGATGAAAGGGACAGTTATTCCATGAAATTCTGACTTTGCAGGTGCGGCAAGTACAGATATTTCACTGATCAAATTATGGCATGTTAGATATGCCCATCTCAAATTTGACAGTCTGTCTCAGTTACAAAAACAGGGAATGGTTAAAGGACTTCCAACCTTCAAAAGGGAAAATGCAAAGTGTGAATCTTGCATTTCTGGAAAACGACATCGAGAGACTTTTCCTACAAGTTCATGGCGTGCAAATAGGCATTTGCAGTTGGTTCACAGTGATATTTGTGGACCCTTCCCAACTACGCTTGGAAGTTGTAGATATTTCTTACTCTTTGTTGATGGTTTTAGCAGGATGACTCGGGTATATTTCTTGAAGAAAAATTCAGAAGCATTTGAAAAGTTCAAAACATTTCATCAGCTTATTGAAAATGAATTCAAGGAGAAGATTTGTACTCTTAGAACTGAAAATGGCAGAGAATTCACTTCAAATTAATTTAAAAAGTATTGCATGGATAATCACATAAAATGACATCTTACCAATGTCTACACTCCGCAGCAAAATGGATTAGTAGAAAGAATGAATCATACCTTGTTAGGAATGGTGCGATCTATGTTAACTTTCAAAAAGTTAAGTTCTTCATATTGGGCTGAAGTAATTCATACCGTTATCTACCTGAGAAATATATATCCCACAACTTATTTAGACAGAATAACACCTTATGAAGCATTGTTTGGATTCAAACCTTGGGTAAAACATCTCAGAGTTTTTGGATTAGTCTGTTATTCCTCAGTTCCGAAGGAAAAAAAAACTAAGCTTGCTGCATGAAGTTTGAAGTGCACAGTGATCGGGTATTCGGATGAGAAGAAAGGGTACCAAATTTTGTAGAATGGGAAATTTATCGTAAGCAGAGATGTGATTTTTGATGAAAATGAGAGTAAGAGTGCTGAAGAAGTTGAAAGGATTCTTCAAAATTTAGAAACAAAAACTTATAAAAGAAATGGAAATTTACAAAGTCAACTAAATTCACCAAATTTGTATGAACTTGAGTTTCCTTCATCTGAAGATGATTCATCCAGTCTGTCTTCTTCATCAGCTCCATGCAGGTCTTCTAGTAGTTCATCCAACTCTCCTAGCAGCAGCAGTTCTTCTGACAATGACTCTTCGCCCCCGGGACCTGCGGTTGATGAATAAACATCAGTTTACATCAACCTTGTTTTTAATGATGGTGTTTTTTCACAATCTCAAACCAGTGAACATCAATTGCCGAAATGGGAAGTTCAACTTTTGAAATATGTAAGGCCTAATGAACATAATAAAACAGGAACAAGGGGATCAAAACAAAATGAAGGCAATTTTGCTTTGATAGCAAGTGATTTTACTGAACCTTATTCTTATCAAGAGGTAGTAAAACATAAAGCATGGTAACAGGCTATGGTTGATGAATATTAGGCAGTTCAAGACAAAAACACTTGGAAACTTGTTGATTGTCCTCATCATGTTAAACCTATTGGATGCAAATTGGTTTATCGAATTAAGTACAAGAAAAATGCTGATATTGACAAGTATAAAGAAAGACTTGTTGCTAAAGGTTTTGTGTAGAAGTAATGGATAGATTATGAGGAAACATTTTCTCCTATAGCTAAACGGAACACCATCCAACTCACACTTGCCTTAGTAGCTCAACAAGGATGGAAAGTTCATCAAATGGATGTAAAAAGTGCTTTTCTCAACGAAGATTTACAAGAAGAAGTGTACATGACACAACCACCAGGTTTTGAAATTGAGGGATAGGAACATAAAGTCTGCAAAGTGATAAAGGCTTTATATGGGTTAAAAAAAGCTCCCCGAGCTTGGTATGCCAAAATGGATGAATACCTTAGAAAAGTTGGTTTTCAGCGCAGTGAATATGATGATACCTTGTATGTACGTCAACAAGGTAAAAATATGGTGATTTTGGATATGTAAGTAGATGATTTTTTTATCACAAGAAACAATGATGATCACATTGCACAGGTGAAAAAGGAGTTACATGCAGGTTTTAAGATGACAGATTTGTGGCTACTTCACTACTATCTTGGAGTTGAAGTATTCCAACGTCTACATCAGATCTTCATTTCTCAGAGTAAGTACGAAATATAAATTATTCAGCGATTTGGAATGTAGGATTGCAAGCCTGCCCTTACCCCTATGGAACAAAACTTGAAACTTTCA
The DNA here is from genome assembly GCA_034641835.2 of Pinus albicaulis. Classification (NCBI taxonomy): domain Eukaryota; kingdom Viridiplantae; phylum Streptophyta; class Pinopsida; order Pinales; family Pinaceae; genus Pinus; species Pinus albicaulis. Next base: position 36,903,567 of record MU968480.1, read on the forward strand.
AAATTTGAAGGGGGGGAAATGATGAAGAGCACTTCTTATCGACAGTTGATTGGTAGCTTGATTTATCTGACAACTACTCGACCAGATTTTTCTTATGTCGTTAGTATTCTTTCCCGCTTTATGCAGGAACCACGAGATGGCCACTAGAATGCAACTAAAATAGTTCTTCATTATATCCAAGGAATAAAATATTTTGGTCTTTTTTACAAAGATACTAAAAATTTTGTACTTGGTGGATTTTCAGATGCCGAATTTGCTAGCAGTATTGATGATAGGGCATCAACCTCAGGTTATTTAATGAACATGGTGTCAACTACAGTTTCCTGGAGTTGCAAGAAGCAAGCTATAGTGGCCACTTCTTCAACAGAGGCAAAGTACATTTCAGCATGGGAAGCAGCATGTGAGATTGTTTGGTTGCGTCGAGTTTTACAAGACTTGGGAATTCCTCCAGCAGAATCTACTTCATTATTCATCGACAATCAGTCAGCAATAAAGCTTGCCAAAAATCCATTTTTTCATTCAAAGACAAAGCATGTGGACACCAAGTATCATCATATCAGATCTCTCATTGCAAAGGACGTCATCAAGCCAATTTATTGTCCTTCAGGAGATTAGACCTCTGATATCTTCACAAAACCACTTGGCAGAATAAAATTTACTAAGTTCAGAGATGAACTTGGTATATGTTGTAATGTATCTTTGGATCATGGGGGGAATGTTAGATGATCCAAATATGTTAATGTAAACTTAGGATAAAATATTTATTAAATTATAATATTTAATAAATATTAGAGAATAAAATATTTATTAAATTAGAATATTTAATAAATATTAGAGATACTTAGAATTAGATTTTTGTTAGTAAAAATAGGACTCTAGAATAGAATCGTTTCCTAGGCTCTAAAATGGGAATAAAGTTAGTAGAATGGTTAGAAGGTCATTTATTGTAAATGGACACTTGTTGGTTTTCCAAGTGATCCATAACTAAATCAAGTTAGGACATTTTTTTATAAATAGGTTAGTCTCCTATTTCCAAGTTAGTATAAGTTTACGTTTGTAAACTCTGCAAATCTTTATGCAATTTATTTTCATAATCAATAAAAGTATGTGTCTGAGGACACTTCTGCATTAAAGGGTAATTTTGGGTTTCAATAAGTGTCCCACCACTTGAACCTAAAAATAACACATTGGAAAGAATAGAAATCCACTTCAATGATCTCTTGTGTCTTTCTAACATAACCTAATGTCCCTTGTACTAGGTTTTAATCATGGTTCCTATCTCGACTATATTGATCAAACTTGACTTCCACTCCACACTCTTGTGTCATGTGTCCATCATCGACATTTTCTATGCGAAAATGGTGTCCATATTCCCACATAGATGGGAACAAATTCAGCTATAGAAAAGTTAAAAAAATCATAGTGTCATGTGTCTTATAACAACCCAACTGTTAAAATGTGAAATATAAATGTAACATTTTAAAGGTGCATTATTAAGTTTAAAATGTACATAAATAGATTATTATCAAGTGGGTGCACCATGTTATCACTCCAATAATTCTCAAGGGTTGTTATTATTTTTTGGTTTAAAGAATATTAGAGGTAACCACAAACCTACTTTTAAGCCTTAAGATCTATCCTTCCTAATGCTGAGAGAGGGTTGTCTCTATATGATTTATATTGGTTGATTGTAGTCGATTTTAGGCTAGTTATGTAGGGTTATTTGGGATTTAATTTTGGATTTGGTTTGGTGGGGAAATCAATTACTAAAATGGATAGATGTAGGTTTTTATTCCATTGGGCTAATGGAGTCAATCTATCAAGCAGTTACATCAGGATCAAGTTCTAAAGGGAAATGTTACAGGGCAATATAGCTGAGTTACTTCAGATCTTCAAGGCTAATGATGAAAATGGTTTCAATCAGGCTAAGAGATCAATTAAGGGTTCTCAAATCCGGATAATGAGTGAAAAGATAGAGGTCAATTAAATAAGGGAGCAATTAAGAATTCCTTTATCTGGATATCAAAAGAAAAACATATAAATGATAAACAGTTCAAGACAGAGTGTAATTAAACATATTCTGTAATAACATTCCACTGATGTCATTTAGATTTGGAAAGACATACAAGTATTGGTGAAAAACATAAGAAATTGACAAAGAACATGTGAAAATACTTCACTAAAGTTTCCCAACACATGAATCCTGTAATATGATGCTTTATTGCTTTAATCCAGTCTACTGACTTGAAATTGATACAATCACCCTTAGGTTCTAGAATAATACAACTATAGAAATGTTCAGCAATTCATCCACCCTCAGTACTTCTAAATGAGAAGTATTTATAAAAAAACTCTTACAAAATATCCTAAAACAAACTTAGGAATTATTCAAGGAAAAATAAATATCTTCATGCAAGAAGAGAGAGACAACTATCTAACTAATGCAAGCTGTCCCTTCTTTTATTGGAATAACTGTTTGTTTTCTTCAATTTGTTGCTAATTTCTCTCTTTTCTATTACTCAATGAGGGCAGTTTGTTAGGAAGTGGAGTTTCCTCTACGCTGGCAGCTTTATCTCTGTTTTGATTTTCACTCTGACCCTTCAACTGATACACTTTCACTGTGATACTCTTTGATTGTGATATTTTTACTGTAAATTGTGACTACCCTATTTTATCTTTACTGCTCTATTTTTAGTGCTATTTTATTCACAGTAAATTAGTCATCTTTTCTCAGAATTCTGTTTGTAGCAATTTTATTTTCATCATCCTCCTGAATATTTCATCTACTTCAGTATATTTTGAGAATATAGGCTTATTGACAAATAAGTGTTTCACCTCATGTTGCAGGTAAAATAGGTTCTCAAAATTCTTGTAAAGTACCTTCCCTATAGGAATACCTTGTGAGGTAGGAAGATTAGCCTGATCCTTGGCAACTTCTCTCATTTTGTAATATTCCTAAATTAACATGCAGCTAATTGGAATATTAAAATCGAATTTTGCTTTCTTGTTTGATGAATAAGTGGCTAGGGAGACCCATAAATATCTTTATTAGTAATAAAACCACTTCTCATGTGAAATTGGATCATCTTTTCAGCTTAATAAAGCACCCTAAGGTGTGAAGAGGGGCTAGATCATGTGGAATGGGTCAAATTTGACCAAATCAACAATGTTGTCATGGAGGAGTGGCATTCAATGAGGCACAATGTATATTTAGATGGAGACACATTGCATGGAAGTAGTGTCATTAATGGATGGGGCTTAGGGTTTGGAAGCTCATTTCTTATATATGGAAGAGGACGACAGCCATATTATTCATGTTATGATATGTTTATGTTTTTATTATATGGTCTCTTTATACATATAATCTTTCTTCAGCTATTTAGCTAATATTGCAGTGTTGTTTAGCACAGGGTGTTCTTGATCAGGAATCCCACCTCTATCCTTAAGAGGCATCATAGGAAGAGCTTTTGCACTATATTTCCACATTTAGGTTTCAGACCAATATTCATTCTTTTGGAACAATGTAGTTTATGTTGAAATATGTGCTAAGTTGCAAGGTGCAACAGTGGAAGATTGTATTGGGTGTTTTCTGAGCTAGTTTTGCAGTGGAGGAAGATTTCCTTCCATTGGGAGGCCAGTAAAGGAGCTGCTTGGGATTATTTGAAATATTTGGCATCAAGCCAAGATGATTTTGTCCCATAAAACATAGTTCTAATCCATATCTGCATTATTTCAATGAGCCATTGTAGTGGGCAACCCAAAATGTGTCGAAAATCCAAAGTTAAAATATGGCCAAACCATTTCTGGGTTTTTTGAGTAGAGTTCATGGTTAAAATATTGGATCATTCTGGTAACTCTAACAACATTCTACACATGGTTCTTCTCCTCATAAGTAGTAGTTTCCAGCAGCAACAGTTTCCTCAATAACAGTAGTTTTCTTTCCATTGAACGGACCAACCCTTCATTCAGAGAGTCCCTTTGTAGGAGTTCTTTCAGATCTACATCAAATTCAGCCACCTCCTTCTCTGTGCTTCAATTGCAGTGCATATTTAGTCCTAGGGCTTTATATCCACCATTCATATTTTGTATATTTCCAGAAACCCTTCGTAGGTTGTCTAGGGAAAGTGTATGGGAGCATAAATTTCCATTCTTGGCCTTGTATGAGCATGATATTTTCAGATCCATTTATTTACATGTCCCAACTGTAGTATTAGTCACTAAAACTATGATGTTCTTGCTTCAGTACTTTTTGTAGCAGTGTATTACATGTTTTGGGTGCATTTTGGCATTGGAGTCTTCTTTTTCCTACCTTGAGGGGCTTGATCCCCAAGAACTTGTACTTATTTATTGTTGTTATACATAATACCATGGATATATAATTTGGCTCACATGTAATGTGTTAATACCTGCTGCTATTTCCATTATTATGAGATATATTCCTGCTTTTCCCATTTGGGAATATTACAGTGGTATCAGAGCATAATCTTGGCTCAGCCTATGAACACATTTCATCTATCTAATAAGAAGAAGAAGAAGCTTCTCATAGAAAAGAGAGGCCTTAAAGAAGATAAAAAGGCAAGTCTCCATTATTTGGAGAAATGGAGGGAACTAAGTTTTCAAAACTTCTTCTCCAAACTATGCATGATCTTAAAAGAGAAATCAAGGGAATGAGGAGGGAAAGACATGAAGATACCTCAAGAAGATTTACACATGAAGAAATATCCAGTTCTTCATATTATGTGTGTGAGCATTTGTTGAGGTATTAAAGGTATCTTTTTAACACCTATTTATCCTACATTAATCATCAATCCAAGAATGACTTTTTGTTTCAAGAGTGTACTCTGTTTGAGGCTACAATTTGAGCTAAGAGAAATGATGTGTGAAATGCAGTACAGTATTCTAAATACAAGAGTAAACGAATGCTGGAAAAGAAATCTAATTACATTAACATGAACTCAATTACTCTAAAAATCAACTATTCACTCTGCAAACATCAATCAAGGATACAGTAGCAATAACGCATTCCTCTAGAAATTGATGCAATTGAAATCAAACTGGAACAAGACAATCAACCTGGGAACTTGGAAGCAATAACCAATGTTCTCTACAACTGACAGTCCTGCTTTCAAGCAATCAAAGGGAAATAGAAATTGAACTAACTACTATTGAAATTAAACTAGGAAGAACTCTTTAAAAGCAACCTTTCTGCAATCTGGAAACTAATGAATTGGAAATGAATAACAACTTGTAATCAAATAGCAATGTAAATAAGCAACGAATTGTAACTAAAGGAATTGAACAACAGGTACTAACTAATGAATTTGAACAACAAATCTGAACTTAAAGGAATCAAATAGAAATTTTTGTTAAACACCACACCCTGTTGACAACAAACATTGTTAAACAGTAAGCGAAATGAACATCAATCCAATGGAACAGAAAATGGAGTTAAATATTGAATAGCAAAGCTTTATAAGCAATAACAAGATGAATAATACAGGAATTAAGATCCTTGTTGAACTAGAACAACAATGCAATTCATTAATGCAACACATCAATACCAATAAGAAATTCAACAACAACTAATTAACTTTACAAACGTAATAGAACTGAACACAATTATCACACAATGGTAATTAAAGGATATAAATACAAACAACAGATCGATTCCACTAGGGCCATGCCCTTAGCACTAGTGAAACACTGCTGGGTTACTTCAGAGATTGAGAAATGGAACAAAAATGCATCTTTGTATTAATTAAACATAAAAAGTGTTTACAGCGACCGCTCTCTAATCACGAGAGTCAATAAAGTGTAGAATTACAAGATAAATGCTTTAGTCAATGATTCGACTCCTTCAATCTCTTAAGGCATTGCCTTATATAACAACTTCGACGGATAAGACAAGGAGCAAGATAAGATTTGAATAGCGATCCCTCAGGATCGAAGGATCCTGAGGGATTTTCTTCCTTTCTTTATTTAGCTATCACTTGATCTTCTTCAGCTGAAGCCGTGCTGTTCCCTGCCTTCTCTTGGCAATGCATTATGATTTTCTTCTCTTTGACAGGATATGTTCTATCACTGGAGGAAAAACAGTTACTCCTGCTTTAACCTCGCGTCTGGTATAGTTGTTCACTTAGTTTGATTCCTATTTTTGACAATAAAAGACAGTTTTTAGTTAATTTTTACAATAAACATAAGTCTTTGCGATTCTATCATAATTCTATAATAAATCACCTTTCTAGAATAAAAAGAGTTATGTTTAAAGGAAAAGAATGAGAAAATCCATTGTGAATTCATACCTTTTTCAACGCTCAACATACCCCCCTGCTTACCCTTTTTTATGTCCTCATGAAAACCATAGTTTACATGCAAAGCAGTTAAATAATAGGCTAGAGAAGGTTTTTCATCAAGAGGCATAAAACCATGATTTGTAGCTAAAGCTTCAAAGACATGTCCTGTCTATCCTTCAGGTATTTCATAAATGGCTTTATAATCTGTTTCAGGATACCATGCAATGGGGCTTCGAAACCTACACCCTAGCCAAAATGGGCCTTCCCTCAAGATGAGGTTGCTATAGAGAACCAAGCGGCCAACAACTAATCCAAAATTTTTATAGTTAAATGGCTCTCTATTTTGAACATTCTGATTGGAAATCCCCGATCAGACTTTAGCTGCTATATAGGCCTGGTCTCTAATAGATAGAAAATATTATACCCCATTCAAGACAATTGCTTTATGGAAAGGCTCCAATGCTTGGATAGCACCCTCTCTTGTGATGAGACTCTTCTGCCTAGACCGTAATTGCAATGGGTGTTTTGGTTCACTCCTAACCCACAAGTCTAACTCATTTTCTTGCTTTTGGAAAACATTATATGCTTTGAGCCATTTTAACTGATTAAAAACAAATGAAATAAATGCTTGGTATTGGATGTCACCCACAAAAGGGTTGGGATTTATCTCAATTTCATTCTCCAATATAAGATTATGCAAATAAAACTCACAAAGGACACGTTCTACCTTAACCCCATAGAGTTTACAACATTTTAAAAAATCCTTTACAGTCTTTAACTCTATAGACTTTCTTGCCCTAACTGCATTAATTTTTAACTGTAAATATCTCTCTAATAAGAATAAAGCATAATTCTTGGCAGGGCATCTAAAAGCTAAAACATCTGTGTATAATGAGCAGAGAGTATCCATTCAATTTTGGGCTATTTTTAATTTATTCATTACCTTTTCAGCCTTCTCGTCTGCCTTCTGATAATTCTCATAGACTTCAGCCTCTGCTGCATGGATGCTCTTCATCTGTTGCTGCAACTACTGGTATTTTCTTCTAGGGACCGTATCCTCTTCAACTTTTCCCTTTCTTGTCGAGCTTGTGCCAACTCTTCTTGGATTTTGGCTATAGTAGGATCACTAAAAGTGTTTTGACTACAGGCTTGTGCACTCTCATTTGAGGTTGCTTCATCTGGAACAGCTGTATCTGGAACAACTGCTTGTTGTTCCATATCTTCATTATTAGGCTCAGCCTGGGTTTCCATAGTCTCTACTGTTGGGAAAAATACTGAGAGGGGGAGGGGGGGTGAATCAGTATTTAGGACTAACTCAAAAATTTTTACCTTTTCTTAATTCAAAACCCATACGCTACTTTCCTGAAGCCAACTCGCGTATACACGCGGATATCCTTAATAAAACATGCGTATGTCTAGATCTTAATATACAGATAAATATTCACTTATATTATTCCATCATTCATTCATTAGATGTTCAATAAATAGTAAACATGTGCAGTAAGAACAGAATAAATCATCACACATAAGCAACACACATGAACACCAGGATTTAAGGTGGAAACCCAAGTCAGAGAAACCACCGCTATTGTCTCGCTCAATATTTATTATATAAAGAAAACATGTTACAACTATGTATCACAGATTTCCGATACTCGAAGACGCAAAAGGCACCCACCTGCAGAAGGCTACAACCTTCTCTCATTTACCAGCCTCTCCTGGAAGGGAGCTACAACCCCCTGCTCTCGTTTACCAGCCTCACCTGGAAGGGAGCTACGACCCCCTGCTCTTGTCTACTAGCCTCACCTGGAAGGGAGCTACAACCCCCTGACTGAAGGCTACAACCCTCAGCACCACCATGGACCACGTTTCACCAATTTTCACATTGGATCCAATAGTTTCAATAGAACACAACTTGCAGGCCACTTTTCATCATATTTTTAGACTTGACCCACTCCACACATTTAAGCTCAACATTAATCAAACTGAAACTTACAACCCCATATCAATTCATTCAATGAATCATCAACCAATCAATCAACAACTTGATCTTTTCTCAACATAGTCACCAGCATAATCAATATTCAGAAAACCCAGATCTGTATGAATACATTATAGACAGATAGCAGTAATACAGCAGAACATATCAGACATTTAATACCACATACTTCAGAAAACCCTAGTTTTCATACACGCTTTCCTTTCACTGATCCGGTGTATATATGCGCTTTCATGTATATAAACCCGCGTATACATCTGCACATATTACAGAACTAATTTCACAACCCATATGCGCTTTCTCTTAATCCAACCCACGTATATATGCGCTTACTCTGTTAAAAACTTGCATATATATCTTCAAACATTTTAGGTCAGCACAATTCTTCATAACAGATGCATAGCTCAGATTTTACCCTTCACTTCAGAAACATGTTCGCCTCATCTCAGATCTAAACATTTCATAAACAGATCTAGAAGATACAAATACATTTCAGATCTAGATCATTTTCTTCATAGGTGCATCACAGATTCAAATCTATCATCAAACTGTTACCCTTTCCATTCAGACATACTTCAGAGTGAAGTATTCATTCAAACCCAGACTCATGCACGCTTTGCACAATGATTTTCTTCTCCTTATATAGATTTAGCCTTTGTCAATACCATGAGCCAAAACCACACCACTTCCGATGGTATTCCTGGACGAGATCAAATAGACAAACCAATGCTCAATAGAATGGGTCAATACCATGGTAAGAACCCCTAGATTTATAACTTTAGAGCGCAATTATGCATACGCGACTTAGCACTTACTTTTCCGCATACATACGCTACTTCGCCTAAAGAAACCCGCGTATGCATAGTGACATGTCTTATTCATCATTGCTCTGACCCTTTCTGAAGTTCCTTTCTTCTGTACTCCTTAGCTGATCTGTAGATACATCATCTGTACATATTTGACACATAGGTTGCAACTCATCAAGTCAGTTTCCATCAAGAACAACTTCATCAAACAGGTTGCTATCCAAAGACAACTTCATCACATCATATAGCCAATTCTCATCTCATCAAGTAGATTACTATCAAAGACAACACATGCCAACAATCTTCACATCAGATTTACATCATCATCAAATAGGTTGCTATCAAAGACAACTTCATTAAGTAGGTTGACATCATCTTCATCAAGTGGGTTGCCATCAAGGACAACACTCTGCATCATATTGCCAACAATATCCCCCTTTGGAATTGATGGCAACCACGATGTTGTTTGATCACCACAAAAGATAGATACATTAAGCATAATGATATTATTCCCTTATTCAAACACCATGTCACTCTCCCCCTTTGACATCAAGGGAAAATGGCGGATCAAAAACCAACACAAGGTTTTTCTCCTCTTGTAGAAAGATGAGCGTTGTAGATCTGATGTGCACTGAAGTTACCATGCTTCCCTTGAGTTCATGCTGAATGTTCAAACATAATATTCAATGAAGTACATGACTCTATGACCTTTCCTATCACCAAGGACTCATAATTACATCAATGATCCACCCAAGTGGATTTACATATGTGAAAAAAGTACCCAACCAAGAGGGTTTACACATTTTGACTCAACTACCCAACCTAGTGGGTTTACAAATTTGAACAAGTCCTTACATGACTGAATATTACAATTTTTACATCATAGGTCTCAACATGACCTTTTCATCAAATTACAAATATGAATTTTCATGACCAATACCAGAAGGACCTCAAGAGAGATCATATTTCAGAACCATCATAATGCCAACAATGTATTATACTCAGCAAGACTAATGCTCCCCCTGAAACTGTGCATCCAATGCATCCTTTGTATATGACCAAAGCTCCCCCTTTTCTTGTGCATCCTGAACACTTTCAACAACAAATAATCAAGGCATATTCACCCAAAATCAGAGAATGAAACAGAAATATAAGAGCTGAAATACCACTAGAGACTCCAAATAGCATCAGAGATACCAAACAGCACCACAGCTTGTGCTGAAGAAATGCTGACCCAGAAAAATTTTCAGCAACCACATATACGCGGTTTTCTGTGTATGAACTCGCGTATATACGCGACTGTGTTTCAGGAAATTCACGTATCCAATTCCATCTTCTGTATTTTAACCATATTTGATCGTCTGTGAGGCAGAGACAATTTTTCAGCTTTTTTTTCTGAGATATTTGAATGCTTCCCTAGAATATATGAGAGCAGATAGATAGGACAATGTAGTTGTGTCTTCAAGTGTCATCCAATGGTTGTAGCATAAGCACATTAGTAACCAAGCCTTCAAACTCTTTGCAGCATCAACATATTCTTCCCAAGAGGAATTATCATACCAGAACAACTTCTATAATAAAAAATACGTGTCAAGCAATCATTCATGTGATCTGATATCACCAAGATCTTCAAGATTTATCATGATCATGATGTAACATGTGTAAGAAATAAAAGAGGTCTCAACCAGCAACAAACTCTACATGATCTATCCTTAAGTCTGAATCACAAGACTTCCATCTTATCCATGTGTGAAAACAAAAGATACTCTTCAGAAAAAAGCAGTCAGGGCTCATCCATAATCTCATCATAAGAAACCATGTATCATTTCATCATCATTTAGAACTGAGTAATAAGCAGATACAGTGCCAATAATACAATCATTAATAGTCAGAATGATGCTCCCCCTGAACCTATGCTCTTGATCTTTAGTTGTCATACAAATTTTCTTATCATTAGTGCATACACGACTGTCTCCACTGTAACTCATGTGTATATGCGGCTTTAGTTCACCGAACCCGCGTATGGAAAGTGAAACATTGAAAACTTCACATTCCTTCATCTCCCCTTGAATTTGTACCACCTGTACCTTTCTTCTTTACATCCGATGCTCTGTCAGAAATAAACATAACCAGAATAATGAGAATCATCATACATTGCTCCCTCTGTGATGATACATTACTAATCCCTATAATGTATCTCACATCTCTCCTGCAGTCATTTAGAGAAGCAAGCTTTAGAAGCGGATGACTGCTATAGGGTCAGTATTCCCTACGTTTCTGACCAGTCCTCCTTCCTTTTCCAACTTTGCTTGAACTTTCTTATCGTGTGCTGGAATTTGTCCAATTTCTCAGATCTGTTCATCCTGCATTATTTTTCCACATGTCCATACTTGTTACAAGCATAACATCTTATGTGACTAGAAAAGTAAGCATAAGGATCATACTGTGTTCTTCTATTCCTTCTTCTATTGCAATCAACTGCTTTATGACCATACATGCTACATGAAAAACAATATCCTTTGAAGAAACCAGAGTACCTTTCTGTGTAGAATTTGTTTGTATGTGACTGAAACATTCTGCTTCTGCAATTGGCTGCAACATGCCCATAATTATGACATTTAAAGCATTCAACATTATTTTTCAAAGGAGGGAATGATTTCTTTCGAGAGTTTCTGATTGTCGGTTGACTTTTTGTTTCTTCCAACACTTCAGGTTTTGCATTGATACCCTTTGAATCTTTAGCACTTCCTTGTGAGCTATATTCTCCTTTAACAGTTTCATGAAAACCAAGACCAAATTTAACAGAGGGAGACCTTTGACTACTAAGAATATTGTCTAGAATTTTAGTACTATCTTGAAACCTCAAGAGTTTATCCTTTTCTTCTAATTTACCTTTGAGAATATTTACCTCAACCTCCAATTTTTGGCATTGCTTCTTCATGCTTTCTTCGACCCTTTTTCCTTCTTCTACTTGATCACTTAATTTTAAAATTTCTTCCTTCAACCCATTTTCTTGTGCTTCAAAAGTTTGTAAAAGTTCTTCATTCTTCTTATTTGATGCTTTGAGATCTTCTTTTAGGGAGATGAGTTCTTCATTCTTCTTATTTGATTTTTCCGAATCGTTTTTGAGAGAGATGATTTCTGCTTCAGGTTCTTCATTCTTCTTATTTGATTTTTCCAGATCTGCTTTTAGAGAGATGATTTCTGCTTCAAGTCCTTTACTTCTATTGGATACATCATCGTACATCCTTTTCAATCTAGAGATCAAATCTTTGTAGGCAGATTCCTTCTCATTAAATATTCTTTGTTGATCTTTGATAACTTCTTCTAGGTCCATAGCATTATTTTCACTATCTTCACCATTGCTTGCACAAAGAAGAATATCACAAGAACAACAATCACTAACTATTTCATCTTCTTCATTCTCTGCTGCACATGTTTTCTGAGATATCTCCTTTCCTTGAGTATCCTTCTTCTTTTGCTTCTTTCCCATTGTGACAGATCTCCTTCAAGCGATCAAGCTTCTGCAGAAGGACCTGCTCTGATACCAATTGTTGGGAAAAATACTGAGAGGGGGGGGGGAATCGTATTTAGGACTAACATACAGCTTCTTACTTTTTCTTGCATCCCAAAACTCTATATAGCTATTTTTCTGAGTAACTCGCTGCGTATACACGCTGATATTTCCACAGAGGAACATGCGTATGTCCAAGATTCCTTAATATACGTATAAATCTTCACTTATATCATTCCATCATTCATTCATTAGATGTTCAATAAACAACAAACATGTGCAGTAAGAATAGAATAAATCATCACACATAAGCAACACACATGAACACCAGGATTTAAGGTGGAAACCCAAGTCGGGAGAAAACCACCGTTGTCGTCGTCTTAGTCTTCAATATTTATTATATAAAGAAAACATGTTACAACCATGTACTGGCGCAGACTCATACCAGCACACAGGCACCCACCTACAGAAGGCTACAACATTCTCTCGTTTACCAACCTCTCCTGGAAGGGAGCTACAACCCCCTGCTCTCGTTTACCAGCCTCACTTGGAAGGGAGCTATGACCCCCTTCTCTCGTTTACCAGCCTCACCTGGAAGGGAGCTACAACCCCCTGATTGAAGGCTACAACCCTCAGCACCACCATGGACCACGTTTCATCAATTTTCACACTGGATCCAATAGTTTCAATAGAACACAACTTGCAGGCCACTTTTCATCATATTTTCAGACTCGACCCACTCCACACATTTAAGCTCAACATTCATCAAACTGAAACTTACAACCCCATATCAATTCATTCAATGAATCATCAACCAATCAATCAACAACTTGATCTTTTCTCAACATAGTCACCAGCATAATCAATATTCAGAAAACCCAGATCTGTATGAATACATTATAGACAGATAGCAGTAATACAGCAGAACAAATCAGACATTTCATACCACATACTTCAGCAAACCCTAGTTTTCATACACGCTTTCCTTTCACTGATCCGTCGTATATACGTGCTTTCATGTATATAAACCCATGTATACATCTGCACATATTACAGAACTAATTTCACAACCCATACGCACTTTCTCTTAATCCAACCCGCGTATATACGCGCTTACTCTGTTACAAACTTGCGTATATATCTTCAGACATTTTAGGTCAGCACAATTCTTCATAACAGATGCATAGCTCAGATTTTACCCTTCACTTTAGAAACATGTTCGCCTCATCTCAGATCTAAACATTTCATAAACAGATCTAGAAGATACAAATACATTTCAGATCTAGATCATTTTCTTCATAGGTGCATCACAGATTCAGATCTATCATCAAATTGTTACCCTTTCCATTCAGACATACTTCAGAGTGAAGTATTCATTCAAACCCAGACTCATGCACGCTTTGCACAATGATTTTCTTCTCCTTATATAGATTTAGCCTTTGTCAATACCATGAGCCAAAACCACACCACTTCCGATGGTATTCCTGGACGAGATCAAATAGACAAACCAGCGGTCAATACAATGGGTCAATACCATGGTAAGAACCCCTGGATTTATAACTTTAGAGCGCAATTAGGCATACGCGACTTAGCACGTACTTTTCCGCGTACATACACTACTTCGCCTAAACAAACCCACGTATGCATATTGACATGTCTTATTCATCATTTCTTTGACCCTTTCTGAAGTGACTTTCTTCTGTACTCCTTAGCTGATCTGTAGATACATCATCTGTACATATTTGACACATAGGTTGCAACTCATCAAGTCAGTTTCCATCAAGAACAACTTCATCAAATAGGTTTCTATCCAAAGACAACTTCATCACATCATATAGCCAATTCTCATCTCATCAAGTAGATTACTATCAAAGACAACACATGCCAACAATCTTCACATCAGATTTACATCGTCATCAAATAGGTTTTTATCAAAGACAACTTCATTAAGTAGGTTTCCATCATCTTCATCAAGTGGGTTGCCATCAAGGACAACACTATGCATCATATTGCCAACATCTACAACTTGGGGCTTTGTTTTAGTGGCCACTTTCCTCTTTTTTTATGGCTTGTTTGGTGACTATGATTCTCTTTTATGGGGTTCGTTTGGGAATTTTCTTCATTTTAGGAACCCTAATAGTCTGCCTATGTTGTTCCAATAGCTTTTGAAGCTTCTACTGTTCCCTACAAAGTTTCTCAATTTCAGTTACTTTCTTTCTCCTCCTTGTTGGAACGGCTGTTCCTTTTTCGGAACCCAATTTCTCAGCTGGGGTTTGCTTCTCAGCAGCCATGCCTTCGGTTGGGCTTGCTTCTCTATTTTCTGTGTGGAGCACTTCTTTAGTATTCATACGGTCCCGTCTGCATTCTTCAGGGGTAATAACCCCAATTGGTCCTGTTGTTCCCTAAGAACTTTCAGTTTGGAACACTGCTTCAGTGTTCACCTCTTCCTGTCCACACTTCTTAGGGGAAGTAACCCTATATAATTCTGTTGTTCCGTTAGGTTTTCCTCTTTCTATTTCATCTGGAATTCCCTCAGCTGTCTCTTTATTAGTAACATCTTGCTCCTGCAATTGGTTGATATCAACATTAAGGTTTAGTGGGCTGTGGGGCTGCACATATTCGCTCATATTGGCCAAAATTTGGGCCAATTGGTCCTCTTGTAGAGGGCTTTGTGGTGAATTTGTAGTGGTGGTTTTGGGAGGCTCTGCTCCCTCTCTTTCATTCTCACTGGTGTGATTATCTTCTTTCTCTTCACAGGTATGGTAACTACCTTCTTCCTCATCAGAGTAGCGAATCTCTTCCTCTACACTAGTATGAGGACTTCCTTCTTCTTCCTCAATTCCCTCTTCTTCATCATTTCCTTCTCCTGCACTGCTTTGTTCTCCACCACTGTTGTGGTCACTTTTTTCCTCAGCACTAGTGTGGTGGCTCATTTGTTCTTCATCTTCATTAGTGTGGTGACTCCCTCCTTCAAGTTTTGGGGGCTGTTCATCCTCTGAGCTGGGAAATTCTAAGGGTTGGCTACTACTACCCCGAAGGCCTTCTATCATCCCCCTAATTATTTTTAACCAGGAGGATTGTCTACGTTCTGATGGCTCTGTTGCTTTGCTAGCCATTCGCTTTCATTTTTGGGCAGGTAGGGCTAATCCTCCATTAATCGAAAATATCAGTTTTTCCCAACTGGTCTGTTGTTGGGCAAGGTTGTAACTTACTATCAATTTGATTAAGCAATGGTGGCTTACCACCATGTCTGTGTGATGAGCTTTCCTTATACTACGGGAAACATCATGCAGTAAAGAATTTAAAAATGCAGGCAGGTTTATGGTATATTTCTGTTTTAACACTACTAATAGCTTAAGGAGGGGAGGTCTTCCCACATATTTCCTCCCATCGGATGTTATATAGGCCTGGACTAATTTTTCCAACTCTGTCCATGGTTCTCCCCACGATGCTGGCTGAACTCCTTTCCCTTTGACAACCAGGTTCTGCTCTTCATCTCAGAAAATGTTCATGGCATCTTGGAGTTTCACCTTCTTATGGGTCCATATGGCTCCTTCCACTGGTAGACCAGACACCTCTGCAATTATTTCATCTGTTAATGCTATCTGTCTACCTCTAACCATGGCATAACCTTCCTACAAATTCTATAAAAAATCAATAGCTACTATTTCATGAGGTTGTTCTAACCTTGTGAGGTATGTAATCCATCCTAATTTTTCCATAATTTCTCGTGCAGTGCTTGAAACAACTAGTACCTGCAGCTCACTACGAATTGGTCGTCCTCCCATTTTACCTGCACAGTATTCGTACAGCATTTGAACAACATACACACTTATGATACGATCACAAATTATTACATTACTGAAATCGATTCATAATATTAAATTGCGAATAGAAATGGAAACGTTCATACAATGATTCAAAGATAATGGAAGGGACAACTGATGTAAAAACAAGTACTTATGTGGTCATTGCTCTCATAAACTATTATGATCGGGTTATGAATAATTTTTCATGTATAATAGGTTCAAAGCAAAGGGTTTAAAGGTATCCTCTCATTTGATCTTATGTAAAGATATAACAAAAAGGTTCATCCTTACTATTGATTTGAAAAGTGTGACTCCAATACCATCAGCAGAGCTCTATTGCCCATAGGTGTCTATAACCTTGACAAAGTTTCTTTTTCACCCTTGAAACCATTATCATTTATTTATGCCTAGGGAAGTGCTTTGTAATGTCATGATGGAGGCCACTATGCTAGCTTGGGAACCAGATGAACCACAATGACATTCACCAGGAAGAAGTGAAAGGTGGACAGGTCGGCTCGTGATGAGACCTCCTGTTCCATGGAATTTTTATTATTTTTTTTTCTGAGTTGCCCATTTGACCATATCCCTGGTGTGGTGGCCATAATGGGAATTACACTTCACTGCTTCCTTACGATCATGGTAGGCTGGCTCTTGATAAGACCCCCTATCCTCCATCTTCCATATCATAGAATTGTTAATAATTACATAATTGTTTTTTTTTATCCTTTTTTTTAATCTATTGCACTTCCCTACTTATATATAGAGGATGGCTCAACACTCCTTAAGAGTAGGGATGGTTTAAGAAGTCTGGACATCACAATGGAAAAATATGTGCCTTTATTCTTATTTAATAAATAAAGATCAGAGAGAGATAGTTTAGGGAAGAACCAGCATGATAAAAATACCCGATCATATTAATTTAAATGAGAATAAGGAAAGAAAAGAAATATAAATGGTTGTGTCCTTTCCTTTTCCTTATCATTGAAAAAATATTTCTTAAAAATAACAATTTCTCTTGATTTGCTGATTTTAATAATTTCTAATTTGTGTATCCTTACATAAATTGTGTGTTTGCCATCAAGAGAGTGATGAAGAATTCATAAAAATGTTGTTCGAAATCAAGAAAAAAATATACTCAAAGAGTGTTGTTCCTTTATAAAGGGACAACAAAAACAATCTGTGAAAATGTTATTCCTTTAGAAAGGAACAACAAAAAAACAGGCGAAAAACTACTGTTCCTCTGGAAAGGAACCGCAAAAAAAATGTTTTTCCTTTAGAAAGGAACAACAACAACGCGTGGCCAAAAACTATTGTTCCTTTGGAAAGAAACAACAAAAACTACTGTTCCTTTGGAAAGGAATAGCAAAAACACTCGCAATCAAACTGTTGTTCCTTTTGAAAGGAACAACAAAAATGCATCAAGAAACTATTGTTCCTTTCGAAAGGAACAACAAAAAGAAACACTCAAACACGTTGTTTCTTGAGAGAAACCGTTGTTGTTCCTTAGAAAGGAAAAGCTTAAGAAATAAATTCCACACACAAAAAATAAGCAAAATAAAGAAAAAAACATTATGTACAAATTTCAAAATAAAGAAATGATTCAGAGAATGGGTGTTGAGGAGGAGTTTCCTCCCTCAGCAAGAATTTGCATGGTGGAATCTTCCCGTAATTGTTGGTAAAAGGATTCCCGATTAAGTGGTTTATGGTAAAGTCACACTCGATGACCGTTTACTTTGAAGGAATACCTAGATCCATCAATGGTGGTTAATGTGATGGTGCCATTATCATGCACCTCTTGTATTTTGTAAGGTCCAAGCCATCGTGTCTGGAGTTTTCCTAGGAAATCCTAAAACCTGGAATCATATAGGAGTGCCCAATATTCTTCGTGGAATATTTTCTCTTTGATGAGGGTGTAGTTCCATTTTTCTCTCTGTTGTTGAATTAATGCAGTGTGCTGAAGAGAGGAGAGCCTAATTTCATCCAACTCATTTATTTGCTGTAATCTTCTAGCCTGGGCTTCATTTAAGTCTAAACCCACCTCCTGGGCTGTTCTTAATGTCTAAATTTCAAACTCTATCGAGAAGATGGGTTCTTTTCCAAATACCAATTGATATGGTGAATACCCCGTGGTACTTCTCCATGTTGTTCGATATGCCCACAAGGCTTTGGGTAATCTATAAGCCCAGTCTTGTCTGTGTCAGGCAAATGTTTTTGTCAGTATAGATTCGATCACTTTATTCATGCTCTCTACCTGGTCGTTTGCCTGTGGGTGGTATGGGGTTGTAATTTTGTGCTAAATGTAATAATTCTGTAATGTTTCACCAAGTTTATTACCTACAAACTGCGGTCCTACATCTTTGATTATGTCCCTTGGGAGTCCATATCGCACAAAGATTTGGAAAAGGAATTGTATTACAGAGTCCTCTGTAGCTTTCAAAAGTGCCTCTACTTCAACCCATTTAGTGACATACTAGGTTGCGACTAGGATGTATGTTCTTTGGTTCAATGGGGGGTTTAATGGGACCAACAGAATCGAGCACCCAAAATTCAAATGGTTCAATTACTAAGTGTGGGTTCAAAGGTATTTCATCGGACTATCCAGGGCGACCCGCCCTTTGGAAGCTATCACAAGCCTGCAAAAAATTTTTAGCGTCTTTAAAAATGGTAGGCCAATAGTAGCCTGTCTGTAAAACCTTTTGGGCAGTTCTACAATTTGCAAAATGTCCGCCACACGGCCTGTCATGGCATGCCTTCAGAATATCAAAGGCTTCATCCTCTCAGAGGAATCTCCTGATTTCAATATCTGAACCTATATGAAACAAGTAGCCCCCGATCCAAGAGAATCGAGTACTATGTTGTATTATCTGTTTTTGTTCATTATGCGTTAGATGTTTTGGTAATTTACCTATTGCTAAGTAATTTGCTATATCAGCATACCCTGGGGTTCTAATAGTAACATCGAACAAATTTTCATCTAGGAAGTGATCTTCGACTGCTGCTACATCTTTTGGCTTTGGCATTCGTGACAGGAAATCAGCTACAGGGTTCTCTTTTCCAGGTTGATCTTTAATTGTGATATCGAATTCCTGCAATAAAATCAACCATCTTGTCACTCTTCCATTTGTAACAGGTTTATTTGCTAAAAATTTAATGGCAGAGTGATCGGTATATAAAACTACAGGATACCCAGTTATATAATGTCTAAACTTATTTACAGCATGAACTACAGCTAAAAATTCCTTCTCAGTCACAGTATAATTTAATTCAGCAGGAGATAGATTTTTTATAATATAATAGATTGCATATGGTTTCTTATCCTCTTCCTGCCCAAGCACTAATCCAATGGCTGTGTCTAAGGCATTAGATGAAATTTGGAATGGAAAATCCCAGTTTGGGCCCCTCAGCACTAGGGCTGGTGATACAAGCTTTTTCAGATCCTCAAAAGCCTGGTCACATTTATCTGTCGAAATGAAATCAACATTGCCTATTAGTGCATATAAAGGTTCAGCTATTCCAGAATAATTTTCTATGACTCTTCTATAATAACTGGAAAATCCAAGAAAGCTACGTACCTCTGTTTGTGTGGTGGGAGTAGGTATTAACAAAATTATTTGAATTTTGGCTGGATCCACCTAAATTCCAGCTACTAAAATATAATGTCCTAAGATAAGTCCTTCGGCCATCATCATATGACACTTTTCATGGCTTAAACAAAGCCTAGTGTCAATACATCTTTGCAACACCTTTTCTAAGTTTTCTAATGCTGGCTCAAAATCATCTCCGTAAGGTGTGAAGTCATCCATATACACTTCGAGCCCTTCATTTATTAAGTCTGGAAAGATGCTAAGAATGGCCCTCTGAAATGTAGCAGGGGCATTGCATAGGCCAAAGGGTAAGACTCGAAAGGAAAATGTCCCCCAAGGACAGGTAAAAGTGGTTTTGTCTTGGTCCTCAAGGGCAATCTGGATTTGATTGTACCCAGTGAAACCATCTAGGAAAGAAAATAATTTCTTTCCTACGAATGTATCTAATACCTGGTCAATGAAAGGAAGGGGAAAGTGGTCTTTCTGGGTTTCTTTTTTGAGTTCTCGGTAATCTACGCATATTCTCCACTTTTTATTCTTCTTTGGCACCACTACTAATGGGGAGACCCACTTGCTATCAGATATCAGGTAAATGAAATTAACATCCAACAAATTTTGTAATTCAGCTTTCACAATATCTTTAAGGTGAGGGTTTAGTCTTCATTGGGGTTGGCGAATGGGTCTCGCATATTTTTCGCTATAGATGTGGTGTGTACATAACTGGGGGTCAATTCCCTTCATGTCTGGATAATCCCATGCAAAGGCTCCTTTATATTTTTGTAGTAATTGGACCATCTTCTTTTCTTGTTCAGCAGTCATATTTTTGTTAATGTTTAGAGTTTTTCCTGGTTCAATTTCCACAATCTTACTATTGTACACAAAAGTAGTGGGTATTATTTGATCAGGAATTTCTTTCAGGGGATCTTTTTCTTCTTTATTATCAAATGCTGCCTTGATCATGTGACATTGTAGATGGGATCTAATTTGTGGTTTGTTAATGAAACTATTAATGATATCATCCTCTGTTTGATCTTTAAAATCGAGGGAATGTTCTATGGTTAGTGGTGATCTCATATTTTCCATAAGATATGATACAGGTTGCTTCCTTGTTTTGACTATTGATAGGCTTGGTTGGGCTATGGGATATAAGGCTAAACTCTTGACATATTTTCCCCTTGTTATTGTCATGTTGCCTTGTCCGCAGCCAATGTAAGCATCGGAAGTTGCCAACCAGGTCTACCTAAGATTAGCGGGTGTCCATCTAGCCGGTTCTTTGGATTGATAACCAGGAAGTCAGCAGGGTACTCCTAGGAATCTACAGATATGATTACATCTTGTAGTGTACCTTCTGGTTTGACTACCAATTGGTCAGCCAATTCTAGTAAGGTTGTTTTTGGATCCAATGATGTAATGCAAAGTTTTTTACAAGTGGTGGTTGTTAGGATATTAATTGCAGCTCCCAAATCAACTAAGGCATTTGGAAATGATTGCCCATTGATTTTCACCATCACTATAGGATTTCCTGGGTATTCATATTTTACAGGTGTTTCCATTCCTGATAATAAGTCAGATAGAGTACCGACTACTTGGACAGTTGGGTTAGTTGTTGTTCTCTTCTTTGGCTTCTTTATACATAATTCCTTGATGGTATTTTCATAAATAGGAATGTCTTGGATAGCTTGGAGGAGAGGGATTTTTATACACAAATTTTTTAATTCTCCGAGAAGATCAAAATCAGGATATTCTATTGGGTGAGGTATGATTAATCGTTCTGAGAATGGTGGAGAAGAGGTGGTTGCTTGTTGTGTAGTTTTATGTTGAGTTTGTTGTTGAACCACCTTCTCTTTTTGCAATGTTCGTTCTACAAGTAACGAATCTTTAGTGTGAACATTTTTATCTCCCTCTGTTTCTACTATGCGCCCAGATCTCAATTGAAGGTCATTACACTCCCTCATTTCAGCTTCTAATTCTGGTGATTCCATTATTTTGACAGACTGAACTGGCCTATTGTTTGGTTTTGGGTTCGGTTGGGCTGGGAGTTGTGGTCTTAAATTGGTCTGGGGGTTTTGTGGCAATGTATACGGAGCTGGCAGTGTAGGTTGAGAGAGGGGAATGGTTCCAGCTGGCTGATTTGTAGGTCTTTGCTAGTTTGACTGCCAGGCTTGACTCTCCTAAGTGGAGGGGATCCATTGTGTTGGATAGGCATTGCTTTGCCAAAACGGTGGGCAGAAAGGAAAATTTGGCCAAATAGTTTGGTTTGTTTGATTTGGCCATGATGATGTAGGAAATGACTGTTTTGACCATTTGGGGAAAGGTGGCTGATTTTCCCACATTCCATTATATTGCTGAGCATTATATT
Organism: Pinus albicaulis; assembly: GCA_034641835.2. Classification (NCBI taxonomy): domain Eukaryota; kingdom Viridiplantae; phylum Streptophyta; class Pinopsida; order Pinales; family Pinaceae; genus Pinus; species Pinus albicaulis. Next base: position 36,925,931 of record MU968480.1, read on the forward strand.
GAGGAGGCTGAAAAGAAGATAATGGATCAGTTGGCATACCTGATTTTCGTGGCTGCCATTTTCGGTGCTGATTAAGTAAGAATACCACTTCTAATTCTTCTTCTGCCTCTTTATAGACTACTTTTAACCCAGGTACCAAGGGACATCCTTTTGTGGGGTGATCTTGTTGGAAATATGATGCAGAGTGTTGTCCTTGATGGCAACCCACTGAATGAAGATGAAGACGTGCGACTGTTGACATGTATTGTCCTTGATGGCACTCCACCTGATAAAGTTATGCTTGACTTGATGGACTTGTTAAATGATGTAAATCTGAAGTGATATGATGATTGTTGATGATATGATGTTGAGTGTTGTACTTGAAAGGAAACCCACTTGATGAAGATGTTGACAACTTACTTGATGAAGTTGTGTTTGATAGAATATGTCCTTGATGAAGGAAATCTGATGTATCTACAGTATTTACAGAAGGCAATGGAGAAAGGATTTCAGAATGTACTCAGAGAATGATGAAAAAGAGCATGTCTCTTGGTATACGTGGATTGGCCTAGGGGAAGTCGCGTATGCACGCGGAAAGGAACGTTACAAGTCGCGTATGGGCTAAAGCGCTCAAAAAGTGCAAATCCAAGGGTAACCACCATGGTATTGACCCATAGTATTGGGTAATGATCCGCCTAATTGACCCCGTCCAGGTAGTTTTGGGCTTATGGTGTTGTTTTGGTCCATGGTATTGAAAAAGGGGCTCATGGTATTGAAAAAGGATAATCATATAAAAGGAGAAGAAATTCATTGTGCACAACATGAGTGTGAGTGCAAGATGTCTGAGCTTGAATGAATACTTCTCTCTGAAGTATATCTGAATGGAAAGGGTTACACTTGAATGATAAATCTGATTATGCACCAATGATGAAGAAGGGGATCTAGATCTGAATTGCTCTTGTATTTGTTAGATCTGATTATGGAAGGCTTAGATCTGTGATGAGGCGAGCATCTAGGCGAACATCTGTCTGAAGCAAAAGGGTAGATCTGAACTGAATATCTGATCTGATGAAGTATGCTGTTCTGTAATGATTGAAGATCTATACGCTACTTCGCCGCGGAGGAAGCGCGTATATACGCGGCTTCAGCGAAGAGAAAGCGCGTATGCGCAATAAAATATACACTGAGGTATACGTTGGTTTGTGTGGACGGAAGCGCGTATATACGCGACATCAGTGAAGTGAAAGCGCGTATGCAAACTAGGGTTTGCTGAAGCAAAGGGTATGAAATATCTGATCTATTCTGCTATGTTTCTGCTATCTGATCTGTGTTGTTAAGTATCTGTTGGTGATGTATGTTTGTGCTTAAAAGTTTGGAAAGGGTCCAGTCTGGAAATATGATGAAATGTGGCCTGCAAGTGGTGTTCTATTGAAGTTGTTGGATCCAGTGTGAAAATTGATGAAACGTGGTCCAAGGTGGTGCTGAAGGTTGTAGCCTTCAGTCAGGGGGTTGTAGCTCCCTTCCAGGTGAGGCTGGTAAACGAGATCGGGGGGTCGTGGCTCCCTTCCAGGAGAAATTTGTGCTTGGTGAGGGTTGAGACCCTTTCAGGAGAAATTTGTGCTTGACGCAATTGGGTGCTGCGTGTTGGTCAGAGTACGTACTTGACACATATGTCTTTGTAACATGTTTTCTCTATAATAAAATATTGAAGAGTGAGCAAGCTGGCGGTGGTTTCTCAGACTTGGGTTTCACCTAAAAATCTAGTGCATGTGTGATGCTTTGTGTGATAGTTATTACGATTGCACATGTTTACTACTTGTGAATATCGATAAAATAATGATGAATGGTTTAAGTGAAGATTTGTGACTTATCTAAATCTACGTATGCTCAGCTAGTTTCATACAAAGGGGATCATTATACGCAAGTCGAGTTCGAAGTAGCGTATGCCTTTAAACAGGAAAAAGTGTAAGTTAAAGTTTTGATTATGCGGTAAATCTTATTCACCCCCCTCTCAGTATTTTCCCAACAATTGGTATCAGAGCAAGTCCTTCTGCAGAAGCTTGATCGCTTGAAGGAGATCCGTCGCAATGGGAAGTCAAGAAGGAGTGATGTCTATAAAGCCACCTCTATTCAATGGAAGCAATCTGATATTCTGGAAGGTACGAACAAAAGCGTATCTGCAAAGTCTTGGTGCAGATGTATGGGCAATAGTGGAAGAAGGTTATCAATACCCGGCAAGTATTCCTACTGATGCAGCTGAAAGGAAGAAGTATGAAACCAATGCCAAAGCAGTAAATGTCTTGTTAGGAAGCATGTCTGAATCAGAATTTGCTAAAGTGATGCGGCTACATTCAGCAAAAGAAATATGGGACAAAATCATTCTGAGCTATGAAGGAGATACAAAGGTAAAAAATGCAAAACTCCAAACTCTTAGAATTGAATATGAAAGTTTGAAGATGCATAGTGATGAAAGTGTTGCCAGTTTCTTCCTTCGTCTAGATGATGTTGTCAATCGAATGAGAAATTTGGGTGAAACTAAAACTGATACTACTCTGGTTGAAAAAGTATTAAGATCCTTGACTCCAAAATTTGACTCTAAAGTCTCCGCTATTGAAGAAAGGCAAGATCTGCAAACTCTTACTATTGTTCAATTACATGGGACTCTGACTGCTTTTGAAATGAGACAAGGAGGTCCTTCTCAAGTAAGAGAAGCTGCATTTAAGGCTTCTACAAAAGGAAAGGAAAAGGAAGTTGTCAAAGAATCCAACTATATTTCCGATGAAGAAGAAGCAAATTTCGTAAGAAAACTCCAACTAGGAACTGGAAGATTCAAAGGTAAGCTTCCCTTCAAATGCTTTGAGTGTGGAAAAGTTGGTCATTCTGCTGCAAAATGTCCTTATAAAGGAAAAGAAGTTGTTAGAAGGAATAAGAACAGATCTAGCTCTAAGAAAAGTTACTATACTAATGAAGATAGTGATGGGTCATCCAATAGTGAGGAAGATTGTGAAGAAGATCTTAGACTTCTCATGGCCTTTGAACAAAAGGAAGAAAAGGATATGTTTATGGATGCTCTAGAGGAAAATGATTTTCTTGAAGAAAATAATCAACTCAAACTTCGCTTAGAAGATTGCAAAATTCTCTTAGAAGAACAAAAGGTGATGAGAGAGACTGTTGAAAAGCAGCTTGAAGAAGCAAAGAAACATATTGAAAAGCTAGAATGTGAAGTGGTAATTCAAAGAAAAGAAGTAGAGAAAGCAAAGACCTTGAATCTTAGATTTGCTAAAGGATCTGAAACCTTAGATGAGATTATCAAGGTACAACGTTCTCCTCTTATAAAAACAGGTCTGGGATATACCGGAGAATCTTCTCAAACTTCAGCACCAAACTATCTAAAAGCAGTTACAGGTGGTTTACTACATTCAGCCACTCAGCAAGGGAATAGAGGATCTCTACAGGGAAAGAAGGACCATCTCAATTCAAGGAACACTAATAGGGATAGCTTTCAAAGACTCTACAACCAACAGGTAAACTCTAATAGAAGATTCCATGATCGCAGAAATTTCTACTTCAATGGGCAATGTTTCACTTGTCACAATTTTGGTCATAAAGCTATTCAATGTGTGGCATATAAAACCATCATGACAAGAGAAGAAAGAAAGAAAAGGTTGGATACTGAACCAAAGAAGAATACCTATAACAATTTTCTCCTCTTCAAAATGAAGTCGAATGTACTTATTGCAATAACTTTGGCCATGAAGAATCTGAATACAGGAACAAGATCCAGCCTAAAGAACATGTTCCCTCAAGCTCCAAAGTGTGGAAGAAGAAAGAACCGCCGGTTGAAAATTGTGGGATAGCATTATTTGCAGAAGGTGAAGAAAATCAATGGTACATCGATAGTGGGTGCTCAAGACACATGACAGGTGACAAAAGCAAACTCCATACTTATAATGCTCTAGAAAAAGAAAAGAAAGTTACATTTGGAAATGATACTCCTGCTGTAATTAAAGGAAAAGGGTCATTATTTCTAAAAGAAAAGGTGAAGGCTAAAGATGTCATGTATGTGGATGGATTAAGGCATAATCTGTTAAGTGTTAGCCAAATGTGTGATCAAGGAGCAGAAGTGGTCTTCAGTTCCAAAGAATGTATGGTTCGTGATCTTGATACAGGTAAAATCATTATAAAAGGAAAAAGAAATCCAAGCAACATGTATGTACTAAACGGCATAGATCAATGTTACTTGAGCAAGTCTTCAGAAAATTGGCTATGGCATAGAAGGCTGGGGCATCTGAGTTTCTCTCAAATCAACAAAGAAAACAGACTTCAAGCTGTTCGTGATCTTCCCAAGGTCAATCTTCCAGAAAATACCATATGCAAATCTTGTCAATTTGGTAAGCAGACTAGAGTTCGATTTAATGCCAAAGAAGGATCATCAAGTAAGCCTCTTGAACTCATTCATACTAACATCTGTGGACCTATGAGGAAAAGGTCATTATGTGGGGAAGAATACTATATCCTATTTATCGATGACTACTCCAGAATGTGTGAGATCGCATTTATTAAACACAAAGATGAAGCTTTTGAAAAATTTCAGAAGTTCAAAGCTCTGGTAGAAAATGAATTGGATTCAAAAATCAAGTGTCTTAGATCTGATCGAGGTGGAGAATATTCATCAAATGAATTCTTTGAATTTTGTGAACAACATGGCATTAAAAGACAATTCTCTGTAGCAGGCACTCCACAAAAAAATGGTGTAGCAGAAAAAATGAATAGAACAATTGTTCAAATGGCTAGAGCTATGATGGCTGACTCTAATGTTCCTGACATGTTCTGGAGTGAAGCAGCACGTACAGCAGTTAACATTCTCAATAAAGCTCATGTTCGGGTAAATAGTGACAAAACTCCATATGAACTCTGGTATGGTAAGTCTCCCACTGTAAAGCATTTTAAAGTTTTTGGAAGTAGATGCTTTATCAAAAATAATTATGAAAAGCTTGGCAAGTTTGAACCTAGATCAGATGAAGGGATACTTCTTGGTTACTCTTCTTCAAGCAAAGCATTCACATGTTACAATAAGAGGCTTCAAAAGGTTGTTGAATGTATTGATGTTGTTATTGATGAGTCTCCTGCAGCTTCTAAAGAATAAAAACAAACAACAGAAGAAGATGATAGCAACATATGGCCTTCTACATCAGATGGAAATGATATAGGCAGTGAATCCAATGAAGAACCTGAAAATGATCTATCTGAAAAAGCTCCATCCAGATATGTTCAAAAGAATCATCCTGAATCTCAATTTTTGGGAGACAAGGAATCAGGTGTACGAACAAGGAGAACTCTTGCGGGATCTTCTAGTAATTTGGCACTTCTATCCACAATTGAACCACACAATGTCAATGAAGCTAGCAAATATGAATGTTGGAATAATGCCATGGATGAAGAAATTGAGCAAATTGGAAAGAATGACACTTGGGATTTGGTACCAAGACCTCATGATAAAAATGTCATTGGAACTAAATGGATCTTCAAGAACAAGTTAAATGAGAATGGGGATGTTGTAAGAAACAAAGCTAGGCTGGTTTGCAAAGGGTATACTCAACAAGAAGTTATAGACTTTGAAGAAACGTTTGCTCCTGTAGCTAGACTTGAAGCCATAAGAATGTTTCTTGCTTTCTCAAGCTATCAACGAATCAAAGTTTATCAAATGGATGTTAAGTCTGCTTTTCTTAATGGTGATCTAGAAGAAGAAGTTTATATAGAGCAACCGGAAGGATACATTTTGGGAAATGATGCAAATCTTGTTTGTAGACTTAAAAAGGCTCTGTATGGACTCAAACAAGCTCCAAGGGCTTGGTATTATCATCTTGACAAATATCTTCATCAACAAGGATTTTCAAAGGGGTCTGCTGATAGCAACTTATACACAAAGTTGAAAATGATAAACTATTGATTGTAGTTGTATATGTTGATGATATCATTTTTGGGAGTAACGAAGAATCTATGAGTCAAAAATTTGCTTCTGTCATGCAGCAAGAATTTGAAATGTCTTTACTTGGGGAACTAACATTCTTTCTTGGCTTGCAAGTGCATTAATCTGCAGATGGTATATTTCTATCACAAGAAAAATATCTTAAGCAAATTCTGAAGAAATATGGTATGGAAGAATGCAAACCTGTAAGTACACCAATGATAACCGGATGCAGTCTCAGTTCTAATGATGATTCTCCCACTGTGAATCAACCAGAATACAGATCGATGATTGGAAGTCTACTTTATCTCACTGGGACGAGACCAGACATTATGCATGCTGTTGGGATTGTTGGACGATTCCAAGCTAATCCAAAAGAGTCTCACCTTCAGGCTGTCAAAAGGATATTCAAATATCTACAAGGAACTCAAGACTTTGGTCTATGGTATCCAAAGGATGCTGATCTTACTCTTCATGCTTACACTGATGCAGATTGGGCTGGAAGTGTTGATGATCGAAAAAGCACTAGTGGTGGTGCATTTTACATGGGGCCCCGGTTAGTATCTTGGTTCAGTAAGAAGCAAAATTCTATTGCCTTATCAACAGCTGAAGCAGAGTATGTAGCTGCCGCGTCTTGTTGCACTCAACTCCTATGGATGATGCAAACCTTGCAAGATTTTCAGATCAAATGTGCAACTCCTATCTCCATTATGTGTGATAATACAAGTGCCATCATTATCTCAAAGAATCCTGTTATGCATTCGAAAACCAAGCACATTCCCATCAAATATCATTTCCTACGTGAACAAGTGCTTGAGCAAAAAGTGAAGTTGGAGTATGTTACCTCCAAAGAACAAGCTGTTGATATCTTTACCAAACCTCTGCCCAGGGAAGCGTTCAAGCATCTAAGACAGAAGCTGGGAGTGTTCTCTGCCAGTCAAAAGAACAAATCTGCATAATTTTTAGAAGGTAACTTTGGATACGCGGGTTTCCTGAAACACAGTCGCGTATGTACGCGAGTTCATGCACAGAAAACCGCGTATGTCTGATTGCTGACAAATTTTTGGTTGGTTCAGCTCTCTTCAGCACAGCTGCAGTGCTGTTTGGTATCTCTGGTGGTGTTCCAGTTCTCATAATTCTGTTTCTAATGTTTTGATGAAGATGCCTTGATGATTTGTTGGTGGAAGTTTTCGGGATGCACAAACTAAGGGGGAGCCTTAGTCATTTGGAAAGATTGCTTGGTTGCACAGATTCAGGGGGAGCATTAGCTTTGCTGAGTATAATGCAGTGTTGGCATTATTATGGTTCTGAAATATGTTCTCTTTCTTGAGGACTTTCTGGTGTTGGTCATAAATGGTCATATTTATATTTTGGTGAAAAGGTCTTGTTGAGACCCATGATGTAAAAAATTGTAATATTCAGTCATGTAAGGACTTGTCAATTTTGTAAACCCACTTGGTTGGGTAGCTGAGTCAAATTTGTAAACCCACTTGGTTGGGTAGTTGAGTCTCATATGTAAATCCACTTGGATGGATAATTGATGTAAGTATGAGTCTTTGGTGATAGGAAGTTCATAAGAGTCATGTACTTCATTGACAAATATGTTTGAAGATTCAGCATGAACTCAGGGGGAGCTTGGCCACTTCAGCACATATCAGATCTGCAGAATGTTTCTTCCACATGAGGAGAAAAGGGGAGAATGTTGGTTTTTGATCCGCCCTTTGCCCTTGATGTCAAAGGGGGAGAGTGACATGGTGTTTGAATAAAGAGAAGATAATGATGTGACATATTTGGGAGAGTGACATGATATCTATCTACTGTGGTAACCAAACACCATCGTGGTTGCCATCAAGTCCAAAGGGGGAGATTGTTGGAAATATGATGCAGAGTGTTGTCCTTGATGGCAACCCACTGAATGAAGATGAAGACGTGCGACTGTTGACATGTCTTGTCCTTGATGGCACTCCACCTGATGAAGTTATGCTTGACTTGATGGACTTGTTAAATGATGTAAATCTGAAGTGATATGATGATTGTTGATGATATGATGTTGAGTGTTGTACTAGAAAGGAAACCCACTTGATGAAGATGATGACAACTTACTTGATGAAGTTGTGTTTGATAGAATATGTCCTTGATGAAGGAAATCTGATGTATCTACAGTATTTACAGTAGGCAATGAAGAAAGGATTTCAGAATGTACTCAGAGAATGATGAAAAGAGCATGTCTCTTGGTATACGCGGATTGGCCTAGGGGAAGTCGCGTATGCACGCGGAAAGGAACGTTCGGCTAAAAAGCTGTTTGAAAAGTGCAAAACCAAGGGTAACCACCATGGTATTGACCCATTGTAGTGGGTAATGATCCGCCTAATTGACCCCGTCCAGGTAGTTTTGGGCTTATGGTATTGTTTTGGTCCATGGTATTGAAAAAGGGGCTCATGGTATTGAAAAAGGATAATCATATAAAAGGAGAAGAAATTCATTGTGCACAACATGAGTGTGAGTGTAAGATGTCTGAGCTTGAATGAATACTTCTCTCTGAAGTATATCTGAATGGAAAGGGTTACACTTGAATGATAAATCTGATTGTATGATGCACCAATGATGAAGAAGGGGATCTAGATATGAATTGCTCTTGTATTTGTTAGATCTGATTAGGGAAGGCTTAGATCTGTGATGAGGCGAGCATCAAGGCGAACATCTGTCTGAAGAAAAAGGGTAGATCTGAACTGAATATCTGATCTGATGAAGTATGCTGCTCTGTAATGATTGAAGATCTATACGCTACTTCGCTGCGGAGGAAGCGCGTATATACGCAGCTTCAGCGAAGAGAAAGTGCGTATGCGCAATAAAATATACACTGAGGTATACGCTGGTTTGTGTGGACGGAAGCGCGTATATACGCGACATCCGTGAAGTAAAAGCGCGTATGCATACTAGGGTTTGCTGAAGCAAGGGGTATGAAATATCTGATCTGTTCTGCTGTGTTTCTGCTATCTGATCTGTGTTGATATGAATCTGTTGATGATGTATGGTTGTGCTTAAAAGTATGGAAAGGGTTTGGTCTGGAAATATGATGAATTGTGGCCTGCAAGTTGTGTTCTATTAAAGTGGTTGGATCCAGTGTGAAAATTGATGAAACGTGGTCCAAGGTGGTGCTGAGGGTTGTAGCCTTCAGTCAGGGGGTTGTAGCTCCCTTCCAGGTGAGGCTGGTAAACGAGATCGGGGGGTCGTAGCTCCCTTCGAGGAGAGGCTGGTAAACGAGTCAGGGGGTTGGAGCTCCCTTCCAGGAGAGGCTGGTAAACGAGCGCAGGTGGGTGCCTGCGTGCTGGTCAAGTCTGCGCCAGCACATATGTTGTAAGATGTTTTTCTCTATAATAAAATATTGAAGGCTGAGCAACTGCAGCGGTGGTTTTCTCCCGACTTGGGTTTCCACCTAAAAATCCTGGTGTTCATGTGTGATGCTTTGTGTGATGGTTATTCTGTTCTTATTGCACATGTTTACTGCTTATTGAATATCTGATAAATAAATGATGGAATGGTTTAAGTGAATATTTAATGACTTATCTAAATCTCTGTGTATACGCTAGTTTCATAAAGGGGATCCGCGTATATACGCAAGTCTGGTTCAGGAAAGTAGCGTATGCCTTTTAGAAGCAGGAAAAAGTGTAAGTTTTGATTATGCAGTAAATACTGATTCACCCCCCCCTCTCAGTATTTTTCCCAACAGATATTTTGTGCAGATGGCACAAACATTGATTATATCCAACGGGCACTCTTTGTGGCTGTGTTTCTTCCTACACTTAGGAAAAAATATTGCCAAGTTTTTTTCAACTTCTTCTTTCTTTTGTTTGGCTTGCATAATGTTGAACTATGTTGTTAGAGTCCCTAGAATATCTGTTTTAAAATCTTCTAGTAGATTTCCAATCTTTGCATGAGTTACACCTTCACTGGAGGTCTTATTATCCCTTGTGATCATGTCACGTTCTACTGATTTTAGCCTTGTGTTGCCTCTCGAACTCCAGATACACAAATCAATAATGTTAGCATAAATTTCCTGATATATATCACCTTTTCCCATAATATTTAAGGTTTCAACCCATCAATCCTTCATCCCCCTAATTAATGTAGTTTTCAACACATTATCAGGTAAGGGTAAAGATGCATAAGGAGATCTCTGGAGGTTGTATTGAAATCGTTCCACATATTCTTCCAGAGTTTCATTGGGTTTTGCTGTCATCTAAAATATTTCATCTTTTAGTTCCTGGGACCTGCAATAATCCTGATATTTCTTTAGAAACACAGCTTTCATCTGATCCCAATCATTTATAACCCCTCCACCTAATCCCATAAACCATCGTAAAGCTGATCCTTTTAATGTGGAAGGAGATAATTTTAATTTTTGGGGATCGGTGGTATAGTCATACCCCCTGCATAATACATCGAATTAAAATAGAAATGCATCTGGATCTTTCGATGTCAGGCCATGAAATGTAGGAATATGTTGAAGGGGAATGGCTTTCATAAGTGCATTAACTGCAGTGTCCACAATGGGATATTGCAGTGTGGAATTTTTTTGAGGTGGTTGCTGGTTCTGGTTCTGGTTCTGGGCCATTTTATCAAATATGTGCCAATATCCTTCTCGGATCTCAAGGGAATTCCTATTCTGAATAGAAGGAATAGGAATGACCTTGAAAACACTCCCTTGATCTGGAATAAGTGTTCCCTGTTGGCCTACTATTTGAGGAGATTCAGGTCCTTTGTTTTGAATGATGTTGACAGCACTTCCCTTATCTGGGCTTCTCACTATTTGGATTACTTCAAAAGGAGATTTTGGTTCTTCTGTTTCTCCTGTTTCCCCTTCTCCTTCGCGGAGATTACTAGAGTTCCCTTCTTGTGAAGAAATTAGGTGAGAATTCTCAATTTCTTGGGAATATTGCTCAATTCCTTCCCTTTGACTATGTATCTCATCAAAGGTTACAGATGGTGACTCTATGGCCTGAAGGGAACTAGTAGGTTGTCTAGAAATAACTTTCCTAGGTCCTACTGATGGCTGAGATTCAGTTTTCTTAAGGATTTCATCAATGAAAGTTGTTCACCCAAGGGTCACCCGTCCCTTAGGTTTTTCGGGTTTAGGAGGAGTTTTGTTTTGTTTAGCTTTTCTATTCATTCAAAAAAACAAGCCTTCGTTCCTACGTAAAGAAAGAAATTTACCCAATTCTGCTATGAAGCGGGCTCTGAGCAAGTATGTTTCTTGCTCGGTGCATAGGTTCTTACCTTCTGTCTTTAATACCCAATTCTTCCCAAGCAGAAAAAAAGGTCAAATGTGCACAACTTCTTCTAAATGGCATACACTCTCCCCAGCAACGGCGCCAAAATGTTGAGGTATAAAAGGTATCTTTTTAACACCTATTTATCCTACATTAATCATCAATCCGAGAACGATTTTTTTTTTCAAGAGTGTACTCTGTTTGAGGCTGCAATTTGAGCTAAGAGAAATGTTGTGTGAGATGCAGTACAGTATTCTAAATACAAGAGTAAATAGATTCTAGAAAAGAAATCTAATTACAATAACATGAACTCAAGTACTCTAAAACTCAACTATTCACTCTGAAAACATCAATCAAGGAGATAATAGCAATAACTCATTCCTCTAGAAATTGATCCAATTGAAATCAAAATTGAACAAGACAATCAGTCTTGGAACTTGGAAGCAATAACCAGTGTTCTCTACAGTTGACATTCCTACTTTCAAGTAATCAAAGGGAAATAGAAATTGAACTAACTGCTATTGAAAGTAAACTAGGAATAACTCTTTAAAAGCAAGCATTCTGCAATCTAGAAACTAATGAATTGGAAATGAACAACAACTTGTAATCAAATAACAATGTAAATAAACATCGAATTGTAACTAAAGGAATTGAATAGCAGGTTCTAACTAATGAATCTGAATAGAAAATCTGAACTTAAAGGAATCAAATAGCAAATTCTGTTAAACACCACACCCTGTCGACAACAAACGTTATTAAACAGTAAGCGAAATGAACAACAATCCAACAGAACAACAAATGGAGTTAAATATTGAAAAGCAAAGATTTATAAGCAATAACAAGATAAATAATATAGGAATTAAGATCCTTGTTGAACTGGAACAGCAATGCAATTCATTAACGCAACACAGCAATACAAATAAGCACTTCAACAGCAACTAATTAACTTTACAAACGTAATAAAACCGAACACAATTATCACACAACGGTAATTAAAGGATAGAAATACAAACAACAAATCGATTCCACTGGGGTCAGGCCCTTAGCACCAGTGAAACACTGCTAGGTTACTTCAGAGCTTGAGAAATGGAACAAAAACACGTCTTTGTATTAATTAAACATAAAATGTATTTACAGCGACCGCTCTCTGATCACGAGAGTCAATAAAGTGCAGAATTACAAGAGAAATTTTTTAATCAATGATTCGACTCCTTCAATCTCTAAAGGCATTGCCTTATATAACAACTTCAACGGATAATACAAGGAACAAGATAATATTTGAATAGCGATCCCTCAGGATTGAAAGATCTTGAGGGATTCACTTCCTTTCTTTCTTTAGCTATCACTTGATTTTCTTCAGCTGAAGTCGTGTTGTTCCCTGCCTTCTCTTGGCAATGTGTTTTGATGTTCTTCTCTTTGACAGGATATGGTCTATCACTGAAGGAACAACAGTTACTCTTGCTTTAGCCTCGCCTCTGGTATATTTGTTCACCTCGTTTGATTCCTGTTTTTGACAATAAAAGACAGTTTTCAATTACTTTTTACAATAAACATAAGTCTTTGCGATTCTATCATAATTCTATAATAAATCACCTTTCTAGAATAAAAAGAGTTATGTTTAGAGGAAAATAATGAGAAAATCCATTGTGAATTCATACCTTTTTCAATGCTCAACATCATTCAGCCACAAAATCAGATCTACAACGTGGTACCATGCCTACATTCTTGGTAAGAGAAGAAGAAGAAGGATAAAAACCAAAGGAGGAGACCATTGGTGACTATCTCCAAGAATATGAATCTTAGTCTAGAAGATTCAAGGAGCATCTAAGCTTCCAAGGGTTTTTTCAAATAAAGGAAGATAGAAGACCTAGTAACTACAATAGAAGAAGAGGGTGCATGCAACACACTCTGGGTAGATTCTTTCTACCTACTTTTAATGGGTCACCCAAAAGAACAGCCAAGGCTTGGGTAAGGAAGCTAGACACATATTTCCAGCTGCATCAAGTTTCAGAAGAGGAAGCCATTAGAGTAGTAGTGTTGCATATTTAAGGTAAGGATTATGCCTGGTGGTTATCTGAATTTTCGTCATTGAATAATGCAAATATATCTACTTATGAAAATTTCACTAGGAAGTTAGCGAATATATTTTACTTGAAACAATATGAAACTTCCTTGGGAGAGCAAACCAAACCCAAGAAATCAGAACCTTTGCATGAGTTGGAAGGATCCATGAAACCAACTCCATTCCCTAACATTGTTGAGGGGGTTAAATATCTAAAAAATTATTTTCCTAGAGTAAAAGCCCCACTTTAGCAAGGACTTTCTTCTCAAGAAGAAGACTTAAGGATTCATGCTTCAAGAGGAGATCAAGACAAATGATCTCTTAATGATGAGGTATTCTCCATTGATGAGGAGAAGGAAGAGGAAGAGATGGAAAGATCCTCTAGCGTTGTGACAGTAGGAGGAGATCTACTTCTATTTGGAGATGGATATGAAGAAATCGGTTCAACTAGAGGAGCTCTTGTATCTTTGCAAGAAGTTCCGAGGGATCTTACATATGAAGATCAAGAGCAGCATGTGTCAATGTTGATAGGAAATGAGAAAAAACAATGGAGGAAGTTTTTTCCAACATTGAATACAGTCTTGGGGACACACACTACGATAGATCATTCCTTTGAGATCAATACTCTTGACACCAAGCAGATTTTGGGTGTACATGGGTTTATTATATTTGAATAAAACACCTTAGACTATGAGATCTTGCAGGAGGTAGGGGAAGATGAGAAGGAGGGCCAACATCCAGTGATTGGAAAGATACACACCCAACCCTTTCAGGAGGTTTAAGAACAGAAGCAAGAGGATGATTTACACAGTGAGGGCAGGGACAAATCAGTCCACTCACATATACAACCTGCTCTGGGCCTTGATGTTTCATTACATCGAGGCATTCCACCAAGGAGACCCCCTGATTGGAGGAGAATCAAAGAGTTCTCTCAACGTGTTGCACCACTCATAGATCCAGGAGAAGTGGGAGCATTGGGAGGTCATAATACAGTGTTGAGAGTCTTGGGTAGGCTCAAGGAGGAGGGAGAAATTCTCCCAACATCATCATTACCCACTCTCATTTTAGATATTGTGCTGATAAAGGAGAAGCAAGGGAAAGATTGTAGAATTCCGATGTATGACTTGGGCTTAGGAGTTGTCAAAGAAGAGAGAAACAACATGACAAAAGCTTCACATGATAGATCAATGCTGCTGTCATTATTGAGTATTGACCCTTATTGGAGATCCTCACTATTAGTGGAATACTCTAAGGATCTCTTTTCATGCAGAGTGCTTGATGGCCAACTATATGATGGGAGATATGCAGTGGTAGGTGGGGTCATCTATTTTTAGAGAAGAGTATTCTTGACTAAAGCCTCTAATCTCAAGAAGAAGCTACTAGATGCAGCATGTGAAGGGTTACTCTCCAAACCAACTGGTTCTATAAGAGCATACCGTACTATCCTGGAGGGATTCATTTGGGAAGGCTTCAAAGAGGAGATGCATTGATTATTTGGAGGATGAGGAGAGACATGAATGTTTGGTAGAGTCATCATAGCCACTTCCTTTATCATTGGGAGTGAGAGGAGGCCCATCTATGAGCCTTCTTACTAGCTTGAACCAAGTAGAAGGTAAATATTGTATTTATGTACATCATGATTCATTTACTATGTATTTGCATTTATTTAACATACATGTACAAGGAATTGCTCCAAGAGGGGGCACTTTTCTTCTAGACTTCATGGTCTACCTGAGGCCATAAGAAAAAATGATGATGGCCACTCCCGAGGAGGTATTGGGGAGATGATATCTTATGTAGGGTATGCTCAATTTGCACCATACACCATCCACCTTCTCCAAGATTTTGAGGAGATTGGGGCAGCAAACAAGTGGTTGGGAAACCACTCATCATGCCATATTCTAATGTAGCTAGGAGAAAAACTACACTGGTTTCACTTGAGGGACCATTGCCCTTCTCCATTACTACATATGGCAGCTAGCATGACTTCGATTGTGATCCCATATGTTGATGACGTTCTTATTATTGTTGGGGACACGATTGGAGGAATGACATATTGGTTGGATGTATCCATTAGGAATGGAACTTCCCACATTTAATCATGCTTCAAGGGGAGCATGGGAAATTATGTGGCTACTACATTATATCACTTGTTTCCTTATGAAGGGAGACACATGATTGACTTATGTATTTGGGAGGAGCCTCTCACATGGGAGGAGTTTTTCTATGAATTACCATTCCGGAGGATGATTTATTTTATATGGATGATAACTTGGAGGATGGAGATTCACATGGGGATGAAGGTTCCATATATTTTTTAGATCTATCCTTGTAGTTTCTTGAGGACAAGCAACAATTAGGGGTGGGGGATTGTAATATTCCTAAATTACCATGCAACTAATTGGAATATTAAAATATAATTTTGCTTTCTTGTTTGATGAATAAGTGGGTAGGGAGACCCATAAATCTCTTTATTAGGAATAAAACCAATTCTCATGTGAAAGTGGATCATGTCCTCAGCTTAATAAAGCACCCTAAGGTTTGAAACAAGGGCTAGAGTATGTGTACTGGGTAAAATTTTACCAAATCAAGAGCGTTGTCATGGAGGAGTGGCATTCAATGAGGGACAACGTAGTTTTAGATGGAGACACATTGAAAGGAAGTAGTGTCATTAATGGATAGGGCTTAGGGTTTGGAAGCTCATTTCTTATATAAGGAAGAGGATGGAAGCCATATTATTGATGTTATGATATGTTTATGTTTTTATTATATGGCCTGTTTAGACATATAAGCTTTCTTCAGTTGTTTAGCTAAGATTGCAGTGTTGTTTAGCACAGGGTGATCCTGATCAGTAATCCCACCTCTATCCTTGAGAGGCCACATAAGAAGAGATTTTGAACTATATTTCCACATTCAAGTTTCAGGCCAAGCTTCAATATTTTGGCACAACGCAGTTTCTATTAAGAGATGTGCTAAGTTGCAGGGTGCAGCAGTGGAAGATTGTATTGGGTGTTTTCTGAGCTAGTTTTGTAGTGGAGGAAGGTTTAATTCCATTGGGAGGCTATTAAAGGAGCCCCTTGGGCTTATTTGACATATTTGGCGTTAGGCCAACATTATTTTATCCCCTACAATGCAGTTTCAGTACAGATGTGCGTTATTTTAGTGACTTGTTGTAGTGGGCAACCAAAAAAAGGCTGAAAATCAAAAGTTGAAATCTAGCCAAACCATTTCTGGCTTTTTCTAGGTTTCTTGAGTAGAATCTGTGGTTAAAATACCAGATCACTTTGAGCACTCTAACAACCTTCCGCACATGGTTCCTCTCCTTAGAACTAGTCGTTTCCAGTAGCAACAGTTTCCTCAACAGCAGTAATTTTCTTTCCATTGAAGGGATCAACCCCTCATTGAGAGAGTTGTTTTGGAGGAGTTCTTTTAGATCTACATCAGAGTCAAACACCTCGTTCTATGTGATTTAGTTACAGTGCATCTTCATCCCTAGGGCTTTAGATCCACCATTCATATTTTGTGTATTTCTGGAAACCCTTCCTAGGTTGTCTAGGGAAAGTGTGTGGGAGCATAAATCTCCATTTTTGGCCTTGAATGAGCATGATATTTTTAGATCCATTTATTTATATGTCCTAGCTGTAGTATTAGTCACTAAAATTGCATTGTGCTTTCTTTAGTACTTTCTGTAGTAGTGTATTACATGTTTTGGGTGCATTTTGGCATTGGAGGCTTCTTTTGCCTATCTTGAGGGGCTTGATCCCCAAGATCTTGTAGTTATTTGTTGTTTTTATACATAATACCATGGATGTATCATTTGGATCACACGTAATGTGTTAATACTTGATGCTATTTCCATTATTATGAGCTATATTCTTGCTTTTCCCATTTGGGAATATTACACATTTTCTTATCATAGTCAGCCTGTTTCATTAGTTTATCATGTATCGCCAAAGGATTGGGAAGGCCTTTCTGCCTTAGGACATCAAACTTCATCATGAAGCTTGTGATGGAAATTTCCATATTCTGGCATTTATCTTCTAGCTGTATCATCAAATTATTTTTAGAAATTACCTTCCTAACTTCTAGGATGGCTTTTGTTTTGTCATTGATTCCAATCTCTTCAAGTTCTTGCCTATTTTTGCAATTTAGAAATTTGATGATTTCAAGAGCTTCTTCAGGTCTCTTGCCAAGCTCTGCTTTGATATTTTGGATATCTTCTCTTGCTGATTTGAATAAGTCTTTCTATTCATAGATAACCTATATGGATGGCCAAATGTCATTGACAGATTTAATGATATTGGCCCATAGCTGTTGTCTAACTTGTGCCATGGGTTCTTTTAATGTTATATCTTTCTCTAAATTTTTCAATTTTTCATTAAACATATTTTCCCTCTATTCTTCATTTTTTCGCATTATCTTAGCAAGTTTCTTTTCATATTCCAGATTTTTTAGTTGTTCTTTAAGTCTGTTAATTTCATTTGTCGGGATAGACATGTCCTGCATTGCTTTAACTAACTTTATTTCTTCATCTGTATGTTGTGCTGCTGTCATTGAAGGTTCTGTTGCTAAAGTTGTTGATGAGGTGATTGAAAGTGATGTAGCCATTGGGACTATAGGAGCTAATGATTCTACCATTGTGTAAGGCACAACTGTTGTAACTATTGGAATGATAGTGACATGGACTTCTTCTGCTCTATTCTTTTTTTCCTGGACCAACTTGACCATTTCTGATCTAAAAATGGAACTGTTTGTAATGCTATGCAAAGTATCCATTTCCATATAATTTAGTGTGAAAAGTATTCTCCATGACTTGCAAGTTAAATAAGGTGGTTTTGGTAATGTTTCTGAGTTTTATGTATGAGAATTTGTTATTTAAATCTACTGTTTAATACATATCAGTAGAAATACACAGCAAGAAAAAATCACCATAGCATAACACAACAAACTGATGAGGTAGTTCACCCCTCCTAGGCTACATCTGTTGGGTCCAAGGCTCCCAATGGGCATGTCCTTACTCTATTAAGGGTCTCAAAATGGTTATACAGTGAAACTATGCCTAAATAGGCAAAAAAAACTATGAAATTGACTTCAGAAGATAGAAATAAGCTAAAAATGGCTTTTTTTCACCTCAAATAGTGAATTACAACCCAATACAACTCCATCTCCATGATGGCCCTAGTGGCTCTTTTCGTTTCCCCTGAAGAAAATATGGTTATGGAACACCTTTTTTCGTTCTACAACCTGTCCCAAACTCTCCAGAATGCTCAAGAAACCCAAAATTGACTACAATTTCATCCAATTTGGTTCAATATTGAGGAAGTTATGACCTCCCAAAGAAAACCACCCAATGTCACTTGAAAACCCCACCAAATGTGGGTGAACTTCAGTTAAGCGCGCTAAATTTGGCATAGAGGCCAGATTTGGTGGAACGCACCCAAATAAGGTGGAACCACTAGTATTTTTATTAAATGTTAGGTTATGGTCACATTTGACCAACCGAACCACCGACGAAATAAGTTGTAACAACTAACATGGCAATAAATGTTGTGTTACGTTGGCCACATGGGCTCTGCCCTTAACTGCCAACAACTTTAACCACCAGTCTGCTTAAGACCATCGTTCTTCATGCCCAGTCATGTGATTTGGACTAACATGGGGCTAGCCATTAGGGGCTAGCCCTTCTTTCCACCATCGGATGCGACTTTAAACTTTAAATAAATGTTATGAACTATAGTAGTTAAGAACTACTACATAGCCCGGATGGTCGGGTGCTTGTGCTTGCGGGGGCTAGACCCGCATTCAAATCTGGTGGAGTGAAAAACAATTTTTTTAACGTGAAATTTTCAACGGCCTGGGGCCATGTGGCAGCCTCTAGGCCTGCCATGTGGCAGCCCATGATTGGCCCTTAACCCATAAATTCAAACCACTGTCAAATAAGCACTTGCCACTTGTCATCATAGGATTGGCCTGAATGGAATATTCCAAGGAATATTCTTGAAATATTCCTTGGAATATTATTTTTTAATTTTTCCAAAGTCAAATAGTCAACTTTGGTCAACTGTTTTTTGAGTTTACTAGAGACTTCAAACATTCATAACTTTCACATACGACGTCCGATTTGAGTCCTGTTTATGGTGTCAGAATCGCAGCGACGAGGCATTTCCAGTCATTTAGGTTGCAACAATTTTTGAAAACTTTCATTTTTTAGCATGTTTTCAACTTACACATGATCTCTTGATCACACCTCCCCAATGGGAAGCCTTTGGACCAAAAAATCTCTCTGAATTACATAAATTGAAGATGAGGAGACTGATTCTCCACTCTTCCAACCTTGAACCACTAAAATCTTCCTGACTTCATCAAATTGAGCTTCTCATAAAATGATAAATTCTTCCTTGAATCTGTTGACTGACTGTTGCTAACCTTGACTCTGTCATGATGCAAATTTTTGAAATTTGCAGAACAAAAACTAAAATTTGCAGAAATCATACTACACCTACAATGGTCTACCTTCAAGGAAACTGAAATTGAGATTCACCTTGCCAACTGTCATTATGGTGATTTTTTTCCAAATGACCCATGTACTTGTGTCAATTCCTGAACAAGTTTTCTCGCCATACCAATCTGCCATTCTAAAACTAGTAATGACCTTTGCTAAACTTTGTGCCCTCTTTGTTTGCATGCTTTTCCCCCTCTTAGATTTTTTCACCACCTTGCACCGACACTTTGTTCTCTGCACCGATCGACACCAAAGACACTTTCTACAACATCTTGTCATCTTCCAAAGATGACCTTCTTTCAGATTGAAACATATCATCATTTATATCAGAAATAACATGAAAAGGATTATGTACAAAATCTTTTTGCTTAACCATCAACAAAGTCAAATTTTGACTTGCATTGACAAGCCTTTTCAATTACACTGCATTCATTAAAGAAGATTCTAGCTTCTTCTGATGTGCTCTCACAATAAAATCCTTGCCATCCTTGAATAGGTGATACTTGTTCTCATGGCGATGGAAGATCACTTTTCTGTCATATAAGTACAGACTACCCAACACCACTCTTGTAATGTAAAGTAGTACCACATATAATTCAACCAAGTCAACATAATGAGCTGTTATGGCGAAGTGCAACTTACACTTCCTTGAAACTTGTAAATTAGCATCCTTGCAAATCCATCCAAGTGGATATGAATTTCGATGTGGAATGGTCTCAGGTTTCAGCTTCTTGACTAAGTCTTCTGAGATGAGGTTTGCTTGAGACCCACTGTCAAATAGTGTGTCTATCTTTGTGTGTTTTGAAATTATCCTCACATGAAACAACTCTATCTTCCCTTCTTCATTTGGAGTTTCTATGTGACAGTTTAAAGTGCTAGAACTAAGATTGGTTTCCTTTACAATCTCTTTCCCCTTTATTTTCTTTAGTACCATGGCTATGCTTTTAGTTTCATCACCTGATTTAGACCCTAAGTCTTGTTCAACAGTTGCAACCGTTTTTCCCTTTTCTTTCGTGTTATCTTTTGTTTTAAATTTTTCTAGCTTCAATTCCGAATGAAGTTTCCAGCAATGCTCTTCATCGTGGCTTGTTTTGGAACAGTTTTTACAAAATAATTTTCCTTTTTCTTTCCTAGAGTTTGCATTTCTTTTTCTTCCTTTTCCTTTAAATTCACTACCCTCATTCCCATCAAAACATTGTTTACCTCTAGCCTCTAAATGCATGGCATGGACACAAACCTCATCTAGACTAGTAGGATTGAACATAAGGATAGCATGTATAAGATAGTTGTGTAAACCACCTATATATTTCAGCAAAGTCTCTTGGCTATGCAAATCAATTCCATGTAATAAAGCCCTTCGTCTATACTCTTGAGTGTAATCTTGAACACTTTTTCCCTTAAGTTGTCTAAAACTTTGCCAATTCATGATAGCCTTTTGTAAATGAGCCAATGGATAAAATTGTTGTTTAATTGCGGAAATAAATTCAGCCCATGATAAAGTGATCTTACTATGTTTTTTAATTTCATCCTTGGTCTTGGCTTCCCACCATACCAATGCCACTCCCTCCATTCTCAAAGAGGCTAACTGAATCTTGGTGTAGTATTCATGAAGGTTTTGTATCCTCAAATAAACTTCCAACTGTCTTATCCAATTGTCAAGTTTCTTTGCATTGACTTCACCATTAAACATAGGCAACTAAAATTTAACATCAAGCTTTAAAAATGGAATTTTACCAGTGGTTTTAGACTTGTGAGATTGATTCACCAAAGTAGAGGATGAAAATGTTGAGGAAGAGGATGAAGGTGGGGATGGTGGATCACCATTACCTCCATGTCATATCTTTGACTTTTCATCACTTTTATTTCCTCTTGAAGAACCCTCTCCTTGTTTCTAGTGTCTAGACCCTTCTCCAACAAGCCTATCATTCCTTTCTTGGTAGAGTATCCTCACCATCTCGGTCATGTCTAGGAAATCCTTTCAGAACACCCGTTCCTCTTCTTTGGGATCAATGTCTTTAGGAGCTTCTCCTTCTCTGGAAGACATGCTTGAGGCTTCTTCAATGGATCTTGGAGGTGGCTCTCTGACCCTTCTTGGTTGTGGGTTACTTTGTGCACTGACCAAGTGTCCTTCACCTCTCTTGAGTTTAAGCCTAGTACGCATCAAAACTTGCAAACAATCAACTATATCTTTGCAGAAGAACAAATGCAGAGTAAAAATCTAGCTCCTAAGGCTCAAATCCTAAGATCTGATACCATCTAGTCTGAAAATGGAACTATTTATAATTCTATGCAAAGTATCAATTTCCATATAATTTAGTGTGCAAAGTATTCTCCATGACTTGCATGTTAAACAAAGTGGTTTTGATAATGTTTCTAAGTTTTATGTGTGAGAATTTGTTATTTAAATTTATATTTTAATACATATCAGTAGAAATACATAGCAAGAAAAATTCACCATAGTGTAACACAAAAAACTGATGAGGCAGTTCACACCTCCTAGGCTACATCTGTCAAGTCTAAGGCTCCTAATAGGCATGTCCTTGCTCTATTAAGTTTCTCAAAATGGTTATACAATGAAAAATATGAATAAGAAGGAAAAACCAACTATGAAATTGACTTCAGAAGATAGAAATAAGCTAAAAATGGCTTTTGTTTCACCTCAAACTATGAAGTACAACCCAATACAGCTCCATCTCCCTAATGGCCCTAGTGGCTCTTTCCTCTTCCCTAAAGAAAAAATGGATGTAGAAAACCTCTGTTCACTCATAAAACTATCCCAAATTCTCTATAATGCTCAATAAACACAAAATTGACTAAAATTTCGTCCAATTTGGTTCAATATTGAGGAAGTTATGACCTCCCAAAGAAAACTGCCCAATGTCACTTGAAAACCCCACCAAATGTGCGTGAACTCCAGTTAAGCGCGCTAAATTTGGCACAGAGCTCAGATTGGGTGGAATGTGCCCAAATAAGGTGGAACCACTAGCAGTTGCATTAAATTTTTAGTTATGGTCACATTTGACCAACTCAACCGCCGATGGAATAAGTTGTAATAACTAATGTGGCAATAAATGTTGTATTACGTTGGCCACATGGGCTTCGCCCTTAACTGCCAACAAATTTAATCGTTGGTCTACTTAAGAACATGGTTCTTCATGCCCAGTTTTGTGTTGTTGACTAACATGGGGCTAGGCCTTCTTTCTGCCATCGGATGCGACTTTAAACTTTAAATAAACGTTATGAACTATAGTAGTTAAGAACTACTACATAGCCCGGATGGTCGGCCGCTTGTGCTTGCGAGGGCTAGACCCATGTTTGAATCCGATAGAGTGCAAAACTAATTTTTGAACACAAAATTTTCAACGGCCTGGGGCCACGTGGCAGCCTATGGGCCTGCCACATGGCAGCCCATGATTGGCCCTCAACCCATAAAGTCAAACCACTGTCAAATAAGCAGTTGCCACTTGCCATCATAAGATTGGCCCGTATGGAATATTATAGGGAATATTCCTTGGAATATTATATGAATATTACTTGGAATATACTTTTTTTAATTTTTCCAAAGTCAAAAAGTCAACTTTGGTCAACTGGTTTTTGGAGTTTACTGGAGACTTAAAACCTTCATAACTTTCACATACGACGTTAGATTTGAGTCTCGTTCATGGCACCAGAATTGCAACGACGAGGCCTTTCCAATCATTTAGGTTGCAATGAATTTTTAACACTTACATTTTTTAGAATTTTTTCATCTTAAACATGATCCCCTGATCAATATCATTTTCCATTTCTTTAATTTCGACAACCAACTATAGTATGAGATTCATCATATCATCTTTCTGATTTGCATCTTGTAACACTTCATTTGCTTGAGGACGTTCTATAGGATGCATCTTGAGTTGTTTCTTTAATGCATCAATGTCTGCATTCTTCTTCTTAATCAATTCATCTGCAACTTTGACATTAATAGGATCAAATCCTACTTCAATAACCAAATCTTCCAGTGATTTGATACTATTATATTTTTCCCGTGAGGATGATTTTTCTAATCTGAGTTGATCTCTGATGTTTGTGAGTGTTTTGAAGCTTCTAAACACTCACTTCCTTGTTTTTCATTGTTGAATAAAGAATTTCACTGGCCTAATTGTGAAACTCAATCTGATCAATGGGATGAAGGTCATCTTCTTGAACTTCATATGATTATTTTTTTTAATTTGCTGGTGCTTCATCTGCATCATTCTAGTCTTATAGTCAAAAGAATAAAGCAATCTGCTTTGGTCACTGGGTGACTACTTCCAATATTGATTATATGTATGAGTCTTCAATGCTTCATTTTTCATCTTTATCTCTCTCTATTTCTATAGAATTTCCATCTCCTTCTCTGCTGGTGTGCTGGAAGATGACATTTCAACACTGTGTTGCTTCTAAATAAGCTGAGTTTTAGAATTTTAAGGCTGATTTTCTTCTTCAATCACTATAAGAGGTGCATTATCCTTCGTTGTTGTTTCTGTATCAATCACTTCTATTGTTTCTACTCCTTCATTGATAGGATTTAATTTAGGCTTCTTTATGTACATCAATTTAAATTTGGTTTCATTTGTAGTCTTTGTAGTATATGATCCTTCCTCTCTGATTCTCTTTGAGCTTTTATCTTCTTGGGATGGAGTTTGCAAAGTTTGAATAGTATCACTATGCTTCTCTGCCTTAATCAAGGTGTTCTCCAACCATTGAGACTGATTGGAAAATTTTTCAATATCTGGTTCCTTCTCATGTACATAAGGAGTTAGCTTGAATTTAACACTCATTTTACTTATTACTCCTAGGGGATCATAATACCATAGAAATTTTTTACTAAATTTAAACTCCTGCAAGTACTTTTCAGCCTTTGGACCTACATCTCTATTGTTACAAATGAAGGGGCCAACCTGATTCATTATTTTGAACTATGTCTTCTTATTAGCTACCAGGAAATTGATTGAATCAGAATTAAGAATGTATCTTATGTACTCAA
The DNA here is from genome assembly GCA_034641835.2 of Pinus albicaulis. Taxonomy (NCBI): domain Eukaryota; kingdom Viridiplantae; phylum Streptophyta; class Pinopsida; order Pinales; family Pinaceae; genus Pinus; species Pinus albicaulis. The sequence continues at coordinate 36,950,720 of MU968480.1, forward strand.
GGGAAAATAACCTCATTGGGAGGTATTTGGGCAGATTATATGGAATGATATTTGATCCATATACTCTTATCTCGGTATGGTTTTGGTATAAGTACCAATATCTTGTCCTATTATGCTCTAACAATTGTAGGAATTTCTTATTTTCCTCACTAATTATGGGCTGCCTACTTCTGTTCAGCATATTGACAATAGGATGAATGAAGGAATCAGTAAAATCTGGATAGGTGGAGTGTGTGGAGTGTTTTATTACTAAAGGAGTCAAAAGTATGACTAACTGTGGGTTTCCTTCAACATCAAGCTTCTGAAGGTTTGTGGAAAACTTCTCATACTGAAAGTATAAAAACATGTGGAATAAGACCTAGGAATACTTGAAAACACCTTCAAAAGGAATTTTTACCAACTATTCATGAATATTATCAGCAAGGTATTGGGAAAAATTAAAAATGGTAGCAGGAGGCTGACCAGGTGTGAAAGTAGATAAAAAAGCTAGCACTGTGTAATATCCCAAAATGGGGATGCAACAATACATGAACACAAAACTGGAAATAGTAGCGAATAACATCATACCAAAATGTATGAAAACCATGGAGCCATTTTATTATACATATCAGAAGCAAATGAGTACAATAGAAGTGTGCATATCTCAAATAATCAAGGCAAATGAGCTTCCCATGAATACATATGCCAAAAGAGAGATGCTGCTATATTGTAGAATCTTCATGGACATGTACAACGTATTCATAGATGGTACACTACTACATGGAGATATGAAATAACACAAATATGAAAATATATGGCTCATACAACATTGGGAGTGAAGATCTAAGCTCCCAAACACAATTTCAAGACAATCCTGGAAGGATTGGCTAAAATATGAAAAATGGAAAAAATGCTAGAGTTGTAGTCCTAGGACTGAGTAGCAGCTGCAACTCAAAAACTTGATGGAGATGGCTGAAGATGCTACACCAGATAAATAGACCTCCTCCAATGGATCTTCCAAGTGAAAGGCTGATCCTAACACTAAAGATCTCACCCTCCAATAACCACTGCAAATACTCACTAAAAATAACGCAGTCAAGGAGAGGGACTACACTGTAGGAGATAGAAACTATGTTGCCCAAGTGCCAAGATATGAAATATACTTCAGAACCTTCCTTACTGATCTCCCAAAGGAATGGAAGCTCCCTCATTTGAAAAATAAGTGTAGGAAGTGGTGTTGAGAATTGTAGAAATTTGAATAATAGCTGAATTATTCACCGAGATTATCATGATTACACATTATTTAAGCTTCATGCATAATACATAACCTCTTCTACAATTGATCATCAATATGTGGAAATAGAAAGTAGTCGCATGCGCTCATTAAAAAATAATCAAGCACACATATCAACACAGTATGTAATGGGGAAAGCAATAGCTGAAAACCCCCAACTATCTGTATAATATAATGATAGAGAACATGTAACAATACAGAGCACAATACTCCTCACAAGTACTCAGTACTATCTCCAAAAGTTACACACCAACTAACTGAGATTTGAACAAGTCCTGGGTTCAAATATCCTCCACAAGTCTGCCTGCCTCTACTGCGCAATCCAAGTTGATTAATCATGAGATCCAAGTTCGAATCCCACTAGCTCCAACTGTGCAATCCTCATTGGCAATCTCCATCAATGTGTGTGCAAATCTCATGCACAATCATGGTCACAACTGATAGTCACACTCACCCTTTCACCCACTTCTAACACTCGTCTCCACTGAACTGTCCATGCATTGTAGTTAACTGATGTGTTCTTTAGTTGATTTATGAGTTAATAATTAGTGAATTAATTAATAATTAATTCACACCACTCATCACTAGTGTATTTGTCATTTAGACTAAATACAACTAGTTCAACTAAGTTAAACCGAACACAACTCCACCAACTGTCTCATCAACTCCACCAAACTCTGCCACATGAGTTCTAACTGAAGTCAACCATGCAATAGCTCAAATAACCCTTAGGAAAAGCTTATTTCCTTCTGTCAGCTGCATGTGCCACATCCAAGCATCAAACTGAAGTGCTCCAAGAGGATAAGATAATGTTTATAGTCTAAATATTATTAAGGGTTAATAATATTTGAATGTTCTATTTTTAGCTCGACAGTCTAAAAATAGAAACCGCCCAATGTCTAAAAATAGAGGTCCATCTATTTTTACCAACTCGACCAATCATCCATAAATAGCATCCTGTAACTCATAGACCATGATCCATATGTCTAAAAATAGACATAGTCTAAAAATAGACTTTGCGCCAAAAATAGCCTGCGGGCCCACTTAGTGAAGGCGACTTCATTTCACTAAGCTCCATCATCTTGTTGCATTTTCCACACTCCCTCTCAACAAGATATGGATTATCTACAACCCCTATCCTGCCTCTGTGGTATTCGAATTTTCTCCTGGTGAGCACCTTCGTCAAGATGTCAGCATCCTGATCCTCCATGGGAATATATGAAAGTAACATGATTCTCCGCTGCACACAATCTCTGATATGATGGTACCTTATGTCGATGTGTTTGGATCTATCATGAAATATTGGATTAGCCGAGATTTTAATGCAACTATGGTTATCAAAATAAATCACAGTAGGCTCCAAGTGTGACCCAAACAACCCAACCAGAATCTTCCTCATCCATATGGCCTCACATGCAGCCAAGCTTGTTGCCATATACTCAGCCTCTACTGAACTGAGTGCCACGGATCTCTGCTTCCTGCTGTACCAAGAAACTGCTGTCGACCCGATACTGAAGATCCCTCCAGATGTGCTCTTTCTGTCCGTTGGGTTCCCTGCCCAATCTGCATCCGTGAAGCCACAAAGCTTCACCTCATCCTCCTGTCTGTACCACAAGCCATATCCCGATGTGCCTCTAAGATAACGCAATACATGCTTGCCTTCCTTCTAGAACAGCTTGGTAGGCTTAACCATAGCTTGCGAAAGCTGGTTAACAGCATAGCATATATCGAGTCGTGTATTGACCAGATACATAAGCGACCCCACCAAATGTCGATAAACAGTGGCATCCACTACCTCCGCCGAAGTAGCATCCTCCTTCCTCCAACCTCCAGGAAAAGGAGTATCAACAGGCTTGCACCCATGCATGTTGAACTTCTCCAGTATCTCCCGGGCATACTTACCCTAAGATCTCCGTAAGATCTCTCCTCCCCAAATCCTCCTAGGGAGTGGCCATCAATACTACTCATGGCCTCAAGTACGACCATGAGGTCTAGAAGGAAGAATGCTCCTCCCTTGAGAAAAGTCCTACACATATATGGTTAAGGAATGTACATATTCATTATACAAATCATTATGCAACCAAACAATATGCTTACCATATGTTTTTCTTATGAAAATGGAGTGACTCATAAATGAATCCCCTCTCATCCTCAAAGAGAAAGGAGGTGGCTATGATAAATCCCCCAAAGAGTTATGTATCTCCTCCATCTCTACATGATCCATGCATCTCCTAAAATGCTGACAGATCTCCTCCTCGAAACCTTCCCAAAAGTACCCCTCAATGATGGTGTGGTATGCTCCCATAGAATAAGTGTGGCTGAAAAGGAAATCATCATGAGTTATTTGTAGCAAATTCCCCTTGAGCTCAGAATCTGTAGGTAAGAAGATCCTACCATGATAGCAGATTAATTCATCTTTGACTGAGTATCCCTCCTCATGCAACTGGTCATCCAATATCATGCAAGTAAAAATATCCTTGGAATAATTCACCAATAGCTGGGATTTCCAATATGGATCTATCCTCCATAGTGATAGCGCTGATGATCTATCACAAAGAACATATTTCATATGGCTGTCCTCCTCTTCGACATCTCCCATGCCAAAGATGCAAGTTGGAAGGCTGTTTTCCTTCCCATCTGCTTCTGCCATAGCGCAGAGTCTGAAATGAGAGCAGGTAATGATGATGTTGAGAGAATGATCCTTCTCTCCTTAAGTCTACCCAAGTCTCCAAGCGCTGTACCAAGCTCTCCCAAGGTCTCCAATCCTCTTAAATCAATGAGTGGCACCTCAAAATGTAAAGCATCTCTCATCATTTGTTGATCTGGTGGTCTCCTTGGTGAAATGCATCCATGAAATGAGACATCAACATCAAGAGTAGACTGCATATATGAATGGAAAGAATTTTCCCTCCCTTCAGTACGCAATCCAGTCCTCCTTTTTTGTGCATCAACCCTCTAAAATGGATAGGGGTGTGTGTTGCTCATCAAATGATGATGGTGATCCTCCCTGTATCCTCCTTCCATCTGCATGGTTCCACAATCAATCATCAATGGCACATGCTGATCATGAGTTGTGCATTGATCTCCACATATGAGATCCTAGGGAATTCCTTGCAGTGATACAAGAATCCCTCCTGTTGGAGCAAGAGATACTTCTTCCTCTACATGAGGTGCTAGATAAGCTCCAGACACGACATCGTTGTTTCCCTCAACTTTCTCTTCCTCTTCAATATGAATGTGCAACCTCCCAAGAATTGGATCTTGTTTTGAAAAAGGGATATCCATGCCCTCTTGTTCAAGAACATGAGATAGAGGTATTGCCTATAACAAGGTATGATGCAAGATTTCAGCCTCCTTAATGGTTTTCTGAAGTGGAATTGAGCTCATATGTTCCTCCGATACATGCAAGGTTTTTGTTTGTTTAAGTTTGTTTAGCTCTACCACATGTGTTGCAGAATGTTGCTTATCAAATATTTCCACTAATGTCTTAGTGAACCTTGCATAAGAAGAAGTATTTTAATTTTTCAAAGAAAAGGACTCAAATATCCACCATGCATAGGCCTTACCTCCAAAATGCACCGCTGCAAATTTGATGGCTTCATCTTCAAAAATTTGGTGCTACTGCAAATAGGTGTCTAGCTCCTCCACCCAAGCTCTGGCTGAAAATAGAGGTGAACCATAAAAAGATGGTACACTACTACATGGAGATATGAAATAACACAAATCTGCAAATAGATGGCTCATACAACATTGGGAGTGAAGATTTAAGCCCTCAAACACAATTTCAAGACAATCCTGGAAGGATTGGATGAAATATGCAAAATGGAAAAAATGTTGGAGTTACAGTCCTAGGGTTGAGTAGAAGTTGCAACTCAAGAACTGGATGGATATGGTTGAAGATGTTGCACCAGATAAATAGAACTCCTCCCATGGATCTTCCAAGTGAAAGGTTGATCCTAACACTAAATATTTCACCCTCCAACAATATCTACAAACCCTCACTACAAATACTCACTAAAAATAACATAGTCAAGGAGAGGGACTGTGCTGTAGGAGATAGAAACTGTGTTGGCCAAGTGCCAAGATATGAAATATTCTCCAAAACCTTCCTTACTGATCTCCCAAAGGAATGGAATCTCCCTCCTTTGAAAAATAATTGCAAGAAGTCGTGTTGAGAATCCCCATTGCAACACAACGTTATATTGCTATAGAAATAACGTTGTAGCTGAAGGAGGATGCTGGGCCTCAAGCCTAGATGTGGAAAAATTCAGTACAAGCTCCTTCAAGAGGCCTCTCAAGAAAGGAGAAGGAATTCCTAAACAGGAATGCCTTGTGCTAAGCAACACAACAATCTTAACTAAAAAGTTGGAGAAAGCAGAATAGTCATACAGACGATAAAATCAATAATCCATAACATGTCCTCATATGGCTACCTTGCCATCCTTTTATACAAATGGAAGCCCTCTCACCTTGGGTCCCACTCATTAGGGTTTCCTCCACCAAGGAATATTCCTCCCACTATCTCTACGTTGTCTCCAAAGATGATCTCCACCTCTTATCCCAGCATTGTTGACTTGGTCAAACTTGACCTTGTCCACATGCAAGAGTCCCTTTTCACACATGAGGGTGCGAAATCCGACTCCTATGATGATCCCTTTTCACACTATGAGGGATTTTATTCATATTTCCGAAATGTATGGGCCTCCTCACTCATTTATTCATCTCCTACGTGCAAAAAACAAAAATCAATGTTCCAATTAGCTGCATGTTAGTTTTGGAACATTACACACTGCAACATCAACATGTTAATTTGTGAAATAACCAAGAATAAAAGACATCATGCTAACAATATGTTTGTTCCTTTCATAAAATTTTGTAGATGGGTAAGGAGGATTTATCTTGGGAATTTCTATAGAAGAAGGCATGAAAGTTTGAAATATCTAGAACCTCTTAGGGAAGTCCAGATTCAGGTATAATTGTATGAGAGATTCAATGGGCAAAAGAACTTCGTCTAGTCTGGATTGGATCTGGATCATTTGATTGATTGAATTAGAAATAATGGTAAATTTTTTTCATAGTTTATTATGGATCTATGATAAGGGAAATAGAATGATTGACATAGTCTAATCACTTCTGGGCACTAGAAGGTTTGCGGGACAACATATTTTGGAAAATTAGACTCCCAAATAAAAACTTCATGAAACTGATCTATGGATTTTTCATGGCTCCATCAGTGGAGCTAAAGAAGGTTAAATTTTGTGACTTTCATTAATCTTAAAAATTTTATCAGCCAAGGGAGTGTGTTCTACATCAAAAATAGGGGGTTGTATAGGATTAACAGATACAATACTTTTGGAAGCCATTATTTTGTTAATTTCTTCAATTGATTAATATTTTGACTTATTAAAACTGATTTAGGCCTGTAGGAGCACCTCTGAAAGTTTTTGATAGTTTGAAAACTGATTTGGGATGAAACAAGGGTTTATCTTCTGGTCTAAAATGACTTAAACTTGTTCAATTAATCAAAATGTAATCTTTGTGACCAAAAAGCAATCTCAGTATCTCAGACTTCTATAAAAATATGTTCAGGGTTTGCAGAAAAGGATTTGGAGGAACATAAGGTTTCCTATACTTTGCAAAGGCTTCTATTTTGATTCAATTACTGATTATTTTTTCTTTGTATAAAGAAACAGACCTTTTCTTTGAGGAATACTTGGGAAAAATGAATATTTTTGTGTGAAGAGGGTTTCTGAGGTGGAATAAGGCTTTCTGAGGCTTTGCTAGTCTTTAATTTTTCTTTGTATGACTTCTGCAACAGTTGTAGCAGCATATTGGTGAATTCTGTTTGAATTTGACTTAAAAACGGAGATGGAAGCAACTCTTTCGGTCTGGAATAGCTCTTTCTATGCAAAAGTATAACAGAAATGGTGTAAAAGGATGTGATGGGCGGCTATATGGTCTTTTTAAAAAATAGTGATAATCATAAATGCATGGTTGATTTGGATTGACATGGTGGTTTTCGCAACGGGCAGGAGAAAACCGCTCAGTGGTTTTCGCATGAGCCAAAGTGGTCGGGTGGTATTTTTTGGGTCGATTCAATCAAATAAGAATTTGCTGTGTAGCCAGGTGCTGGCTCCAAAAACCAAGGATATCACATGGTTGGGAGTATGTTAATGATCAGGCTATGAAATTTTCGAAAGTAGATAAGGGCCTTCAGATCTAAGAGGTTAAGATCTGACGGTTCGGAGGATGCGACATAGTCGTCAGGTTTTAAAAGGCATGGGGATCGGGATATTATGATATGTGGTTGGTTAATATGCATATAAAAGCTATGCTTTAATGCCATGGGGTCAAGATTTTGTAATAAGAGGAGTTTAATATATTAACTAACGGGGTTAGGGAAAGTGGGATATTATAATAGGCAGGATAGTAATATGTGGGCTCGAAATAAATCAAAAAGTTGGGGGGGATTTAAACTATAGGTTTAAAGTAAAATATGGGTTGGGATATACATATGTGGGAATTATTTTAATACGGGATTTAAAGGTATATAAGGGATTTAAAAAAATAAAGTTAAATGTTGATACAAAATGAATGGGGGGGTCAAATACACTAAGTTTAACGTAAAACTTTATATCGGGAATGAATATTTGTAGTGGGGTATGACATATAATTTAATCATTTAAAGTTGGGATAAAGGGTTTTTTATGGATTTTATGAATAAAAGGAAATTAATAAAGGGATTTTTAATTTTCTAACGATAAATGTTCATTTTAACGTAGGAAAAAGGGCTTTTTGCAAGAGGGAAAAGAGTGAAATAAGGGGAAAGAGTAAAAATGAAGGGGATGGGGTATTTTTACAAAGGAATGATTTTGAAAGGAAGTTAGTAAATGAAATGAAATTTTTTTTCTATCCATGCCTTGTGAAAACTTCTTCTACCTACCCATCGTCTGCCCTAACATTTTTTCTTCATTTATGTCGGTGCATTTGAGCTTGTAGACACTTATTCATTTTTTTTATAAACAAAAAACTACCTAATTCTATCCTTATTTATTCCAAGGGATCAAATTAAACTGTTGAGCTCTTTATTATTCTCTACCCAACTACTGATCTTCCAATATCTAAAATATTTTCTAGATCTTTATTCTTTATCTATCAACATGAAATTTAAAGCATGAAAATTCAAGATTAAGTAGTTTGACTTTCATGTATTGTGGCATTTTTAACAAGATACACACAATATTTATTTTTCAGTAAATGTAAATAGTAGTGGAATTTTAATTTTCATCACTTTCATGTTCTATTTTATCTCTTCTAGTTTGGGCTTCATTTTCATATTTTTTTTATCTTTTTTCTTTCAATTCCTTTGATTTTTCTTTTAGGACTTTTACCCTCTTTACTTTTTTTATTTTTCTAATATGGGAAAACAATTTTGTAGAAATCAAATTATGTACATGTCACAAGACTAATCAAAGTTAATTCAAAATTATGAATCCTATTATAGGACCCTAACAAATCCAATCCCTATGTCTAGCACATCATTTTCAGCACGTGGGTAACGACCGGTTGCACCGGATTTCTCTCTGATTTGGTCAGCAACCCAACTATTGGGGCATATAATTGGAATATTCTATTTTAAACGATAGAGATAAGGCACACTTCTACTATTCAATTGTTTGAATACTTTCTGGTCACTATCTCATCTCATCCTCTTTTTTTCGAACAATGTGACCCATGGTTGCGTCACTTCGGAATTGTAAAGAATGAATTTATTGATTGCTTCACTTTATGCATTCGCTGATGAAATCATACTGACATATAGTACACGTGAGATCAAAATATACATTATATATAAGTTCAACATGAATATTTACTTTGTATAAACTTGAAAATTTATAAGTTGCCTACTCTTTATCAAGTGCCTTTTTCCATTCATTTGGAGCAGCTCCCCTTAACTTTTGTCTTCATCCCTTTCATCGTCCCAAATCACCACACCTAGTTTGTTGTCGATCTTCTTGATGTACTCATTAGCATAATAGAAAGACTCATATGATATGTACCCCTCTACCGTAGACCCCTGTAATATTCCAAAATGGAAATATCAATAATACAAAAATATCAGCAACAATATACAAAAATATCTTGAGGGTCAAGCCACTCAAGCAATAAGAACAAGCCTCCAATGATCATATCAATAAACACATGAGTTGTTGCTACTGTATAGAATGTCAGAAAGCAGTGACATCACTCTCTATATCAGTGTAACTGCTACTGTAAACATACACAAATGTGATATCATTGATAGATATAGAAGAAATTCCTAGCAAAGAAGATGAGCGATCTAATACATGATTTCTAGCCAACCTAGAAAAGATTGCTAGAAATACCAACAAAAATATACAATGTGACAATAACCGTAGGGTTTATATGTCACTACAAACTAAAACTTAATATAATGAGGCTATGAAAAATCTGAAATTATAATTTCCTCCTCCAATGGTATTTCTCAATAGAAGGTTGATCCCTCCATTCAGAAATAGACACTCCTGATGAGCTCAATGAACCCTCCCAGCAACTGCCTCTAAAAATAACATAGATCTGGTTTGTAACTGCACTGTGAGAGATGGTAGCTGGTTGGATCGATTCCAAAAATACAAAAATATGCCCAGGATCCATCCTTGATGATCCTCCAATGGATAGGCTACCTCTCCACTGAAAAACAAGCCCAAAATTAGCACTATGTGACCCTCCTTTACTCCACCCTGCAACACAACCAAGCTCTAAACAGAAACTGTGTTGTAGATGAAGGAGGTAGCTTGGCCAGAATTCTGGAATGAGGAAATTCAGCCCAATAAACCTCTCCTTCCCTAAGGATGAGGTAGGGATTCCCTATCAAGAACACCCTTGTGCTAAACATCACAGCAAACCCCGCTAAACAGCTAAAGGATGCAAAGTCTAAATAGACCAATATCAAATAATAATATCAAAAGATAACCCCATATGGCTGCCATCCTCTTCCTTATATATATTATGAGCTTCCTTTCCTTTCGCCCCACTCAATTAGGTCATTTCCTCCATGCAATCCATCTCCCTCCAAAACTGTGTTATTTCTCATTTAATGTCCACTCCTCCATAACAACATTGTTGAATTAGTCAAAGTTGACCTGTTCAAAATGATCCAACCCTTGTTCATACTCAAAGGTGATTTATTTAGTTTCTTAGAAGGTATCCTTTCACACTTGAAGTGTTTTTATTGCTGCTAAGGAAATCTACGGGCCTCCTCACCCATTTATTCACCTACCTAGTGACAAAAGGATCTATAATATTCCATTTAACTAAAAGCTAAATTTTAGGAATATTACAGTCCTCCCCTCCAAAATGTTGCTTGTCCTCAAGAAAATATAAAGGTGGAGCAATATTCCTCCCCTCCTCCTCTTTTGGCCTCCTCATCAATAATCCCCACCACTGCTCAAAATAATCTTCAACAAATCTGCCCTACAATGGTTCCTCCCAAGTATGCAACCCCACATGGCTCACATCATGAGAAAGTGGAAGGTGCAAGTGGAAACCTTCTTACTGCCTAATGGTCTTCTCAAGGCAGGAGTGATGAAAAACATAGGGGATCTCATTCCCAATGAAAGACTCACATACCCATGCTATCATCCAAATGAAATTTGCCATTCTAGGTAGCTCATCAAAGAAATCCTCAATCCCCGATTCATGCAATGTATTGCGGCTGTATGGAGAGATTAGATTTTTCCAACTATGTTTTTTCTCTCTCCATTTATGAAATGTATGGGATTTCTGCTGATCTTGGGCTGAAATATTATGGCCTCCAAGAATGACCCAATTTATCCCACCGACCAAAATATCCATGAAGTGCCTCTCCCAAGAACTCAAGTTCTCCAAATGGCTCCTCCCACATGAAGACAAGATTTGTAGTGGCCCATTGTTTCTCCTTAAACATGCAACATATGAAGTATGGAGAATCATACTCCCAATGGGCACCTCCAACTCTTGTGCCATCCTCCCAACAAAGCTTCCCATAAGAACAATAACATCGTCAATATATGGAAGCAAAAACAAATAAAAACAAGTTTCCATATGACAACCGGGAGGTGGATCATAGTTCCACATGTGGAGGCAGCACAGTGCATCCCTTTCCTGCCACAAAAAAAGTATAAAAGGTGTCTTTTCATCCAATTTTTTTCTGCCACAATCATCCTACAAGATGGAATCATAAAAGTCAAATTTGGTGCCAATGGTGCACACCAAGAATCATGTGGCATCTCCCACAAACCAAAAATATAATTGCCAACATCAATGCTAAAAATTGTCTCAAGTACATCACAATAGAATATACAAGAAGGAATGATCCTCCTTGGCAAAACATGCTACTCACAAAAATTAAAGGAGTGCAAACCATAATGCATAAATGTACATCCTCTAATATGTACCTTGGTCATTGAGCTGAAATGGATCAACTGAAAGTTCTCCCTCAGTATCAATGAGTAGGGAAGTGGTTGTGACAACCTCTCCATCATCATATTCGTTATGCATCTCTCTATATGATGATATACATCATTTTGGATTCACTCCCAAGTGAACTCCTCCATCAAGGAATGATATGCATCAAGGTGGATGGAAATAAAGTCCACAAGTGCTGCATGTAACAAATTCTCCTTGAGCTCAGAAGATCTATTCAAGAAGACTCTGGCATAATAATAGATGACCCCATCATCCACCATGTATCTATCATCTCCCTCCAAGTCATCAAGAATCATGCAAGCACCAAGATCCTTGGAGTACTCTACCAATAGTTGAGATCTCTAATGGATCAATCCTCCTAAGAGACAACACTGAAGATATGAAATGTGAAGCTCCCCATATGTTGTTGTCTTCTACTTTGACATCCCTCATGCCAAATTCATACTCCAAAGTTCTTCCATGCCCATCATGTAGCTGCTCATGCTCAAGTAGAAGTGGTGACCTTTGGAAGTTGGCCTCCCATTAGAAGCTTCCATCCAAAAAGAACCTCCTGATCTTGGCCTATGTAAGCATGTGTGGCCTCCATCTAATCCAATATATGGAGGATTAATTCCTTAAGGGAAGTATAATTTGTCTCTCCAAATCCATGGAGTGGTCTCCTTGCGCCATGGTGGTGCCATCCTCCATCACTGCAGCAACTTCCGTCAGCGCAAAATATGTAGTGAGAATGGGTAATGCTGAAAATGGGAGGATGTCTCCCTCCTCTTTGAGTTTACCCAAGACTCTCAGCACTGTGTCAAGTCCTCTCAAGTTCCTCACCCCTTTGGAATCAATAAGTGGTGCAACCAATTGTGAAGCATCTCTCATCATCTCCTGATATGGTGGTCTCCCAGGTGGAATGCCTCCATGCAATGAGACATCAATATCAAGAGTAGACTGCATATATGAATCGACAACTTTTTCCTTGCCCTCACTGCACAAATAAGTCTACCTCTTCTATGCATCAACCTTCTGAAATAGATATGGGTGTTTTCTTCTCATCATATGATGTTGGCCATCCTCCCTACCTTCTCCTTTCATCTGCAAGGTTTCACAACCTATCAATAATGGCACATGTTATTCATGGATTGTGCCTTGATCTCCACATATGAGATCCTTTGGAACTCCTTGTGAAAATACATTATTCCTCTTGTTGGAGCAAGTGCTCCATCTACCTCTGCATGAGGTGTGAGATATGCCCTGGATATGACAACGCTATTGCCTCCAGCCTTCTCTTACTCTTGAATATGAATGGGCAACTTTTCAATAAGAGGATCCTCTTTTGAAAAAGAGATCTCCATGCCCTCTTTTCTAGGAGTATGCGATACAAATCTTGCCTCTAGCAAGGTATTATGCAAGATGTTAGTTTCTTCAACAGTTTTCTGAAGTGGAATTGGGGTTATAGGTCCTTCAAAACCATGCAAAGGTTTAGTTTGTTTTGGTTTGTTTAGCTCCACCAAAGGTGTTTCAGAATGTTTTTCATCAAACCTTTCCACTAGTATCCTAGTGAACTTTGCATAAGTAGATGTATTTTCATTTTTTAATGAAAACGAGTCAAATATCCACCAAGCATATCCCTTACCTTCAAAATGCAATGCTACAACTTTGATGGCTTCATTCTCTGAAACTTGGTGTTGCTGCAAATAGGTGTCTAGCTCCTCCACCCAAGCCCTAGCTGAACATTTAGGTGAACCATCAAAATTAGATAGAAAGAATCTACCCAAAACATCCTGCTTGCTCTTTTTGCTTATTATTTCCTTGATCTTGCAAAACCCTTGGAAGTTAAGGTGATCTTTGAACCTCTTAGATTGAGATTCATATTCTTGCAAATAATCACCAAGAATCTCCCTCTTTGGCACATCTTCTTCCTCCATTTATCCTAAAGTAAATCTGGGCATAGTATTGTGATGTGAATCATAATTTGTCGCTACATGCTCACACCCATCATGCAAAAATATAGGGCTTGCTTCAGATTCAAAATCCTTTAGATATTGCTCACACATCTCGCTTCTCATCTTCTTGATATCTCCATGGATGCTCTGCATAGTTTGAAAAAGAAGCTTTGGGAGCCTCTCTTCGTCCCTTCCTCCAAATAATGTAGTCATGTCTTTGTTTCTTTTGTACATCGCCTCTTCTTGTGAGGAGCTTCTCCTTATGGTCACATATTGGCTGAATGCACAAACTGAGCCAAGATTATGCTCTGATACCACTGTAATATTCCAAAATGGAAATAGCAGCAATATAAGAAATAATAATGTAAAACACAAAAATTTTGAACATGTCATAAGAGGGATCAATATGCAGCCATAATTTTACTAAGATATTATCAACAATCTACAAAAATGTCTTGAGGGTCAAGCCACTCAAGCAATAAGAACAAGCCTCCAATGATCATATCAATAAGCACATGAGTTGTTGCTACTGTATAGAATGCTAGAAAGCAGTGACAGTGTCATCTATATCAGTGTAGCTACTGCTATAAACATACATAAATGTCATATGGATGATAGATACAAAAGAAAATCCCAACAAAGAATATGAGTGCTCTAATACATGATTTCTAGCCAACCCAGAAAATATTGCTAGAAAGACCAAAAAAAATATACAATGTGACAATAACCCTAGGGTTGATATGTCATTGCAAACTGGAACTGAATATAATGAGACTATGACGGATCTAAAATGATAATCTCCCACTCCAATGCGATTTATCAATAGAAGGTTGATTACTCCATTGAGAAATAGACCCTCCTGATGAGCTCAATGAACCCTCCCAACATCTGCCTCTAAAAATAACGCAGATCTAGTTCATAACTGCGCTGTGAGGGATGGTAGATGGTTGGCCTGATGCCAAAAATATATAAAATTCCCAAGAGCACTCCTTCCTGATCCTCCAATGTATATGCTACCTCTCCACTAAAAAACAAGCCCATAATTGGCTCTATGTGATCCTCCTTTGCTACACCCTGCAACACAACCCAACTCTAAATAGAAAATGCGTTGTAGCTGAAGGAGGTAGCTTAGAAAAAATTCTAGAATGAGGAAATGAAACCCAATTAACCTCTCCTTCCCTGAGGATGAGTTATGGATTCCCGATCCAGAACACCCTTGTGCTAAACACCACAATAAACCCCACTAAATACCTAAAGGATGCAAAGTCTAAATAGACCAATATCAAATAAGAATCTCAAAACATAACCCCATATGGCTGCCATCCTCTTCCTTATATAGATTATGAGCTTCCTTGCCTTTGGCCCCACTAAATTAGGTCATTTCCTCCATGCAATACATCTCCATCCAAAACTACGTTATTTCTCATTTAATGTCCACTCCTCCATAATAGCGTTGTTGACTTGGTAAAAGTTGACATGTTCAACATGATCCAACCCTTTCTCATACTCAAAGGTGCTTTATTTAGCTGCTTAGAAGGTCTCCTGTCACACTTGAAGTGTTTTTATTGCTGCTAAGGAAATCTATGGGCCTCCCCACCCATTTATTCACCTACCTACTGACAAAAGGATCTATAATATTCCATTTAGCTAAAAGCTAAATTTTAGGAATATTACAACCCTTCGGGTTTTTCCCTTTGTCGAACAAAACCTTCCAATTTGTTCATGTACCTCTCTAAGAAGAACGTCCAATGACAAGAAACCACACCAGATAATTCAACCTTATCTACTAGGTGGATTACAAGATGAACCTGCATGTCCATGAAACTCGTCAACAGTTTGTTATCAAACATACAAACAGTCTCATCTATCTCTTGATGCCGTCATGGAATGCTAGCCACGCGAACCTCCTTTGATGCGATCAAACGTAAAAATGCATATTATTTAGATATGGCTCTTCCTAGGTCTTGGGGGAATTCATGTTTCACACACTCACGCATGAAAAAAGGATAATGACACTGCAAAGTTATAAACACATGCAATAATATACAAAATTAGTTATGTTTTATGATCCCTGCATGGGATGCAATTTATTAATATAAAAAATAATAAAATACAACCAATGGGTCACTTTGTCTCGATGATATGTGCCTCCATAAAGAAGAAGAAATTTTTTAAATATATGAATGGGATCTACTAAGTCGGTAACCTTAAGATGCTCCCAATATGGGAGGTTATAAATGATACATTTCCTTTTCATCCCAATGAAAAAAATTTCAACATAGGTGTCGAAGAATTCTGGACCATGGAACATAGGCTCCCCATTTGAATCGAACATTAATATGAACTCCTTCTCCTTCTCTCTCTCATATGATCTAATCCATTCATCTAGTGTCGTTGTTGGAGATCTTTGGGTTCTCTTTCATTTATCATTGAAAGTGGATGTTGCTCTTCTGTAAGGGTGTTCTTCTGGGTGAAATACCATGGAGCAGTCTACACTAGATTTTGTAGGTCGTTGGACCATCTAGCTTTCAGAGAAGATCCACAACATTTACATCCAAAATACCATTTTGTTACAATACCTATGAGATTACTATATAAAATATGCATGGAATGCTAAAGAATATCATGAATATCAGAACAATTACAATGATTTAGATAACTAATATCCGAAAGAATATTGTTACGTATATAAACAAATCAATAAATGTGTAATTTACCAGAGAAAACTCCTAAGCCTAGATAACCATGTGTCATGTAAGCACATACGCCATACAATGTAAAACTCTTCTCTGCTGCGATGGGTCCTGATACATTATATACATTTATCCCATCCCATAATTCCTTCAATTCATCTACCAATGATTGTAACTAGACATCCATATTCTTCACTTGTCTTCTACCAGGGACTATGAGAGCCAACATAAGATGTTCATTCTTCAGGGAAAACCATGGGGGGCTATTTTTATTGACCACTACTATAGGCCGAACAGAATAGTTGGTGTTCTGGAGAGAATATGGGTTGACGCTATCCATGGCTATGTTGAGTCATAGACTTCATACTTTGTCCTTAATTTGTTTGGGCCATGTATCATCTATATGCTTCATGGCTATTGAATCTGTCGAGATTCGCATAACTCCCAAATCACTTCTGTGTGAGGCATACCATCCCTGCAAAATAGCTAATTCTTTGCAAGGAAAGATCCTTTGAAGCTTTGGGATTTTAGGCATGTGCCTCAATATCTTAAAAGGAGGACCACATGATTTACCCTTATTTTTTGATTTATCATACTTGTCATGCCCACATTTCATACATCTCTCTTTTTTTTTCATATTCTCCTCTATATAGAATACAATCATTTGGACATGCATGATATGATATATCCTCAACACCCAACATTTTCAACATTTTTTTTTCCTCTTCGTACCTACTGGGCAAGACATTATCACTCGGAAGAACCTTATCTTTGAATAACCTGTAATTGGTCATGGACAATATCAATGTACATTAATATCAATATAATTATTAATTTTCATAAAATTTACCATTTTTAATGTTCATTGTGTGATTATATTTCTCAAAATATAAGGGGGGACTTGATGGTCAATTACCTCAAAATTTCTGAGAAACATGCATTCAACAAGACAAAATTTTCTTTCAAGCTGTAGAGTAACATTGTTTTCCCTAATTGGGTAGACTTTGAATGACTGTTAGGTCCAAAGAGAGGGGTGGTGGAAGAAAATTTAAGGCTTTCGAAAAATGTATCAGCGATATGAGCATCATCCCCTAGATGGTCATAATTCTGGAATGCATCTAACAACATTGTCTCCATGGAAGTCCTATCTCTTAAGTAATCATCAATACCAACCTCTATTTGGTTACCTCCGTTGCTATCTTGTGAAGAACTACTATTGTTGTAGTCATTCCTAATTGGTGAATCTGGATGTAGTGGGAATTGAATACATGGTTGATTCAACCATTCTTGGTAGCATTCCTCTCTGTGTTTTTCTCTTAATTCAGCCTTATCTCGATTTGACATTGTTTTGGAGTGCAAGGGAAGATGGTAGGTAGGTCTCTCATCATCTCAAGAATCCTAATAATTTCAAAAAATATATTTGAACATGATTACTACAAAATAGATGATATCAATTAGTAAGCACATCGAAAATGCATGATTAATTAGTTTGATGTTGAAATAAATTACATTAATATACAAAAGAATTATTATTACCATCATTGTCCCAGGATTGTGGCTAGAAGATGCAATGTTACAATTGGTAGGGTGAAGTGGCTTTACATTTTCATATACCAAATGCACCTTGCAGTATGCTGCTCCTGATAAGAGCTTTTGATGTTTTGGAGTTGTTTGAATATTTTGTACATTTGAACTTGATTTTGAATCTGCAAGAACCTGCAAATTTGTATACACCGATTTTATTCAGCTAATTGACATGGATAAAATAAATTAATTCAATTACATAATGAAAATATAAATAAAATCTAAAGTATATATTATGTCTGGATATGGATAGGGAGAACTCTGCAATGCACTTTGACAAATATTATGGAACGAGCTGGATAAATTTGAGTAAAATCAACAATAAATTTTGGTGTACATACCTAAAAGTAATTTCGGTGCATTAAAAATTCGCTTATTGTTATCGGTGCTAATGTATAGTTAACCACACCAGTACATTTTAGTTACTTCGCACCGGTGCCATGTTATTAACGGGCGCACCGGTGTGGTTATTTAAAAAACACATCGAATATCCAGAATAAAAAAAGCTCAACTACATCTTTTTAAAGTGATAAAAAGCAGTAAATTGAAAAATGGGCAGAAATTTATTTTTGGAAATATAATTTCATAAAAAAGTTATTTAAATAGTAAAATATATTGATTATTTCATTATTTTTGCAAAAAATTTCGAGGGATTTTCACAAGAGACATACCTGGAGCAAGAGAGCACGCGAGCACTGTGGAGCACCAAAATACTTTCAAGCAACAACACTATTTAGAGAATCATAATTTGAAACATTTGGTGATTCACACAGAAACCCTGTAGTATAGTAAAATTGTTAAATTTTACTGTAATAATTTTTTTTTTTATAGTTTGTGTTTGATTTAATACATGCATGGTAAGAAAATTAAATTGTACTATACATTTTCAGAAAAGAAACAAAAAGAAATCCATTCTTACCTTAAACCCTTACTTCTTCTTGTTTCTATGAATTCACAATTAGGGCTTTTCCTTTTAGATTTATATGGTTTGTATTGTTATATATATAGGAATATGGCATCTAACCCGTGGGACCACCTGCAGAGTCGGATCCCAATCCATGTCATCTCTTGCATTATTTTTTAAAAAACAGTTTTTTTTAATTGGTATGCCATGTTTAAAATAGTGCACTGGTGCGCTATTGTAGCATAGCGCATCGGGTGTGTATTGTTTGATAAAAACCTTTTTTTATTAATTTATGTCTTTGTTAATCGGTGAAATGGTTAACATATAATAGACTGGGTTTCCCTATTGACAGAGAGAAAAATACGGTGTTTCCACAATTTTCGTGGTGTTTTTATAAGAACGTACCGCACCGCCTTCGGTGCGTACTGTTTGAAAGGCATACCGTTTTCTTGATTTTTTATTTTTTTTAGCTGAAAAGTATGTGATTTATTTATAAAATATATTAATGAATGGTATGGTATATTTTTCATATTGATAAATAAATGGCTAACAATAGATTAAGTAACAAAATACAAATAGCACATCGAGAAAAGAAAAAAAAGGAAAGTTCTTTGTAAATTCTTTACAAAAATTATTATTTTTGAATTATGTGTAAGTTTAAATAATATGTATTTTTTATTGTGTATCATTTAGAGCCACTAAATGATGAATATCGATAATATTATTTCTGATCTACGACCAGAAGAGTGTAAAATCTTGATGGAAAAATTGCAGAACGATGAATCAGGTGAATGAAAAAATACTATCGATCCAATATGAGTTTCAAATACTTAAAAATATTAGATAACATGTTTCAAACAATATATTAATTCACATATGTTTAATGTTCTACCCAGACGAACAACGAAGAAAAGGAATTTTTTTCTAAGAAAAGAAAAAAATAGAACATGCAAATGAAAAGGAATTTCTCCTTAGCTCATCTGGAGTGGTGTCGGAGGTCAACGAAAGGGGGGAAATTTTTTACAAAACTTTGAGGGATGTAGTGGAATGAATCTATAGATGTTATTTCCAATTACAATACAAAAATCAATCCAATGACTCCAAGAACCAAAATTTATTTAAACTACAGGATGATTTTGTAAAGAATTGGTCAATGAGACATGTCAAACTTTTAATAGCAAAAATGTACAACAACAAAAAAGAAGGAATGAAAAAGTAATATTCCTTTAAATTTTTTTGTAGAATTATAGGTATATATTATTAGAAAACAATAATTTATAAAGATCACTTTTTTTATAATTACTTTTCATATATCAATAAATAAATTAAATAGTTTATTGTCAAGTTACATTTTTAGGAAGATTATGAAAATCTAAAAGAATGAACGAGATGATATCATAAATATGCTAGTAGGAATCTCCAAAAATGTGTACAAGGAGATGTTGAAAGAAATGGACATATTTGCATCGCACGAGGAGCCATCCTGACAACAACGTGCTTCAAATGTAATATGCAATCATTGAATTTTTCGATTAGGTACAATAAATAAACAATTTAGCATTAAATATTAATTTTCAAGTATTTTCTTGCAAAGAAAAAAAGAAAATAGAACCCATTCATCACATAAAACAGGATGGAAAGGAAGAAAAGGGTTGATATCTATGTTTATGAGTAATTGTTACTTCCTTATAACAACTTAACTAGATTTATTTTTGTATATTTTAAGTTGTTTTACAACAATCATCATTGAATGCCTTCAAACAGGTGCTAACATACAAAGAAGAACCATCAGAAGAATTGATTTTCATCGGTTTAAATATGGTTTGTTAGTATATGTTGGCATATCAGAAATTTATTGTGAAATTTGTAAGCATCTATCTTTTTTTACATAGATCCGTCTATAATTACTAGAACAAAAAAATATTTTCTATTAAATATATGATTTTTTATGGGGTGTAAAGCTTGCAAAAAACAATGGAACTGAAGCAACAAATGAATTGTTTAAAGATGGCATGAAATTTGGTTTTGAAAGAATGTGTATTGTTCATGAGTCAATTATTGCTATGGTACATTTATTTTCAATATACATTGATTTATATTGTTTAATATTGCAATTTTTATTATTCTCACTAATGTATATACACTCATTACAGTTTATTTTTATGTTTGTAGATGGAACTTAAGGAAGAGAAAAAAAATCAACACAGTGAACAAAACATTCATCAAAATAACCCAAGTCATGGAAGTAGCTCGAGCAGTGACAACAGTTCCAACAAAGAATGATGATCAATATGTTTCGATATTAAAGCAAGGCATTGTATTTTTTGAAATATTTTTCTATGAAATCAGATATTTTGTTTAATGTAATGGACATATTTTCCCAATTGAAAGAAAAAGGAATACCAATAACTTTTCCATTTCATATGACAAAGAGTGTCTTATTCATATATATATAATAAAGTATGCTTTAATTTATTATATTGTGTTCTCCATTGTTGCTGTGAAATGTCACACCAGTGATTAAATATATGGAAGATCAAATTATAATGAAGGGATGTGAAATCTAATGATATGATAATAAAAAATAATCCAAACATCACATTCAAATGCACTAATAAAAAATTAATTGATGTGAAAACTGTTATAAGATATGTGTTGACTTTTGATGAATAATTAATTTTAAAAAATCACAATAATTGCACTATCACAGGTTGATGTTTCTAAAAAATACAAAATGAACACCGGTGTGTGTTATTTATTGCGTGCTAATGCATTTGTATGATAATTTGCACTGGTGCATTTCTATAGCCTATGGGCACCACACAAATACCAACACCAATCAGAACTCCCAGTGTCCATTATCGACGACTACCACCCAGGCAGTCCGATAGGCATTGCATGCACTAGTGTGGTTTTCCTTTAATGTGCCAGTCCATTTTTATAACATAACATCCTAATTTGTTTTATCACCAAGACGACCCGATGTGGTTTTACACCTTAATGGCCCGGTGCATGCACCTTCCATCGACCCGGTGCGACTTGTTTTCTAACATGCACCGAGTTGTTGCTAAATGCCCAGTGGTATCCAAAATTTATTTTCCATCCCGGTGCTTGGTATGTTTACAGTACCGGTGCGTTCACGGTACAAAATACCAGTGCATTGACACCTGATTCACACACCGATGAGGAAAACATCTGTAAAAACCTCCAATTGCCCATTTTTTTTTAATTGTGTTGAAATTTTGTTAGAAGCTCTGCCAAAACTTCTGTCACCGAAAATAGATGTTGTCGAATTTTATTTTTTTTTGACAATTTTGGCCAATTTTATAACACTAAAAACCTCCTTTATAACCTCCAGTAGAGGGTATTATGACCAACTCAAATGCGGTGAATTGAGCAATGGTTTTGCATGTGGTATTGTAGGTTGAAGTGGTCTCTACAATGAGTATGCACAATACCTTATGCTAATGTTGAAAACCTTTGTCAAAATTTTCTACAAGGCTCTCTTTGTGACCTCCACTTGCCCATTTCCCTAAGGATATAGGAAGTGGATTTCTTATTCTTGATATGGTGTTTCTCCATGGTGTCTTCAATCAAATTTGAGGTGGAGGTTTCCCCTTTATCAGTGACTAACTCCCTTGGAAAACCAAAGTTCTAGAAGATGTTCTTCCTCAGAAATTAAACCACTTTCTACTCATTTTTTCCTTCACTACATTTTCTTCAGCCCATTTGGTCAAGTAATAAGTGCACACAATGATGTATTTCTTCTACCCTGATGGGGGATAAATAGGACCAATTAATTCCATGCTCGTTTTCTCGAATGGATCTAGAGTCACTTGAGGCTACAGGGTAATTTCATCCTTGGGTGTAGGATTTCCCATCCTTTGGAACTCATCACATCTGGTAGTGTACCCCTTTGGATCTTTATGTAAAGTAGTCCAGTAGTAGCGAGCTTGTAAAACCTTGAAGGTTTTCCTTCTAGAAGAAAAATGGCCCCTAGTGTCCATCATGGAATTATAAGAGGATGTTAAAGACTTCCTCCTCTCTTAAACATCTCCTAAAAATATAGCCTTGCCCCAACTCTAAGATATTTCCCCCAATCTAGGTGAAAGGGGCACTCTTCCTAATGATCTTCCTGACGATATATTAGGAGGGAATCTCTCAGTAACCAAGTAGTTGGATATATCATCAAAAAAAGGAGATATCGCCAATATGGAAAAGAGGTTTTCATTTGGAAGTTGATCATATACCATCTCCTCATCTGCAAGTAAGGTTAGTCCTCACAAAAATTTTGTAACTGCATTCTCTTTCCCTGGTTTGTCAAAAATAGTTAAAACAAATTGCTGCAATAGTAAGAAACATCTAATGATTATATCATTAACATCAATTTTATTCACTAAATACTCAATGGTTGCATGATCAGTGTGAAAAAAAGTTTTATATCTAGTGATATAATGTCTAAACATATGCAAAGAGTTCACCACAATGAAGAGTTATTTTTCAAAGTCTGTATAGTTAAGTTCAACCATAGAAAGGTTTTTATTAATGAAATATATACCATAGATTGTTTTTTCTTCCACTTGTCCTAAAGTTTCTCCTACAACTTTATCTAATGCATATGTGTAAATATGGAGAGGAAATTCCGAATTGGGGCATCTAACAATGGGTGTAGTGGGAAAATTCGTCTTCAGTACCTCAAAGTACTCTTGACATCTATCTATCCAAAAAAATTATGAATCTTTAGCCAATAATCCAAACAAGGGAGAAACTAATTTACTAAAGTCATTAATGAACCTTCTATAATACCCATCCAATCCAAGGAATCTTCTGACATCCATTTCTTTTTTAGGGTTAGGGACCCTTTTAAGGATGGAAATTTTTTTCGGGTCAACCTGTATCCCTTCCTGAGAGATGAAATTGCCTAATATAGTCCCTATATTCATTTAAAACCCACATTTCTCTGCACTTAATGAAAAATTCATCTCAATTCATTTCAATAAGACTTTACATAGATTAGGAAGAGCTTCCAAGAAGTCACATCCATCACGAGTTAAGTCATACATGTATATCTCAATAATTTCATGAACAAGGTTAGAAAACATACTCACAACTCCCCTCTGGAAGGTAGTAGGTGCATTACACAATCCTGATGGAAGTACTCCATAGGAAAAGGTTCCCTAAGGACATGTAAATGTGGTTTTGTCTTGATCCTCAGGTCTGATCTGTATTTGGTTGTACCCAAAAAATACAAATAGGAATTTTGTAGAGGGCCCCCCTAAATGCAATTTTTGGATATATTTTTGGAATATTTTGAGTATTTTAGCTGTGCACAACACAAGTTAAGGGACTTGGGGGTAGGTAAAATTCCCTCATGCATTGTAATGGGAAAAAAGGGTAGATATAGGGGTCACAAACCATGGTTTGTGGATGCCAGTATAGCGCAAGATAAATATATAAATAAGATTCTAGGATGAGACAAAGGAAGTAAGTAGAAGTTAAGATGTTATGGTAAGTTTTCTCTAAGGTTTTTGTGTGGGTTTGTCTGGGTAAAGGCTCCTATTGGCTGTGTGCGTAGAGACCTTAATTGTTGTTGTGTATGGACCCCATTGTCTGTGTGCACAGAGACCTTAAGTTCGGCTGTGTATGGACCTCGATGGTTGTGTGCGCAGGTATGTAAAGGAGTCTATAAGAGGAACCCACACTATTCGATGAATAGAAGGACGTTTTGCTGATATTAAATATCTCTGTGATATGTTATGAGTTACGCTACATGTTATTTCCATATTATTTTTGTGCTATTGAATATTGTTAGTAGATTGATTGCGCACATGTATTAGATTCTTAAAAGGATATTGAATGCATATATCTGGTGATATTGGGTTATATTTATCTTGTTAATTTATTATATTGTGAGATACGAGCTGCGCACAAGGCATTTTGTTAAGTTATACTATTAGGGGTTTCTTTTTACAACTTTCTTTGCGCAAAACTATTTAGACATCTGAAGGTACCCACATCATTAGAATATGTCTCTCTCAGGGTGTAGGAACCTGGTTCCAACACCCTCCCATACTACTTCGGGTGAGACCTTGACTTACGCAAGCAGGTCATTGTAGAAAGGGCCATTAGTACAGGGGTTTTTTGGTTAACCTCAAATAAGAACCTGGGTCAAGACCCCTCAATCTAGAAAATTGTTATGTTGTCGGGACTAGGAGCATTTTGAGAGAGAGACCAGGTAATGAGTCAGTGTTTGTGGCACCCACAAAAGTCTCAAATTGATGAGTGGTTCGAAAAGTAGATCCAGGAGTTTGCCCTAAAATAAAATAGAAGTAAGAAGTTGTCTACTAAAGGGCGGAATAATAATTATCTCTTCACAGAGGTGCACGAGATTTTTTTCATGACCTTCATGCATGATTTGCAGTAGTGGTTGTCAAGATTGGCAGAGTTCTAGACTTGTTGGAAGGATGATAGGATTACGTAGTGGACCCCTGAATTGATCTAATAATTGGAAAAGACTGATAAAAAAAATCACCCAGACCATAGATCATTGGGTTGATAGTATCTTGGTTGGTTTTGTGACAGATTTTGTGGTAGATCAGTTTCTATTGGACTCTTAAGCTGAGAAAATATTTTTCAAGGATTTGAGAGGTAAATTATTGCAAACATTTCCCTTGCCAATTAACATGCTATTGAGTGAAAAGGTGTTCTGTGCAGCCACACCGAGTGAATGAACTACGAATAGATTGAAAGAACTACGCACAACAGGAAGTATTATCGAATAAATCAGAGAGGGGAAATATCTACATATAGCCCTCTAAGCGATTCACTGGATCTAGAAGAAACTGAGGCTACACACGTTGCGGGTAGCCCTCCTTCTCCACCATTATAGAATTCACCTAGGACTCATACATGTCCTACCCTACTGCCACTCCGAACTGTAGGATGTGTGGCTGCGCACATGAATCTACCCACCTTTAGGAGTGTGAGGGATGAGGAAATGGATCGATTCTAGTTTTTATTTGATGTAGTGTGGACTGCGCAGAACGTTAATATTGATGCTGTGAAAAGAGTGCAACTAGCCATGGATTTTGAAGGTCGTGCGCTAGACTGGTTTATGAGATATATGAAATAGAACGCCTCTCCGAATATAACTGATATCAAGAAGGAACTCAAGCATCAGTTCAAAAAGCCAAATTCCTACGCAAAATTACTAGTAGAGCTAAAATATTTCAAGCAAGGAGAAAAAGAATCAATCTAGGAAGCCGATTAGCGACTAAAGAAAACTATCATTAATGCAAGATTTGTTTGCGATGGTGACCAGTATAAGGATTAGTTCATCGCTATGCTATTTCCACATCTGCGCATTCCCATGGGTCAGCAAAAGATTGACTCACAGGAAGAAGCCCTGGAGTTTGCTATGAAGTTGGTGGCCGCACCTAGAGAAGAGATTCCCCTTAGGACTCTGAAAATTCAAAGTTAGTTGGAAGATATGCACTTAGAGATCCAGAACCTATGAACAGACAAGGGTAAAGAGGTTGGCATAGACATCTAGTTCATTCGTTGTAAGGGAGAAGGCCACACCAAAGAAGAGGCCCATGTGTTTATGGATTACCTACAAGCTAGAGGACCAAATCTACTGTGCCTTAAAGATTTTGTGAGGCCTAGCAAACCTAACCTATGGTGTGTCGACTTTTAAGTAGCTATCCAGCAAGATACTGACCATTGCTCATGGTCGGGAGCCTATGTGCTAGAATTGAAACAACAATATTGCAAATTCTTTTCATCGCTTCATCATGATGAACACCACTGTCGAATGTACGATTTGATGATAGACAATGCAAACCTGGACAGAGTGCAAGTCAAAACCTCTTCGCCAACTGTTAATATGAATATTTTGTCGGAAAAAGACCACTTTAGCTATGCATAACAAATAAGCCTAACATCAATTATGGCTGCCAATATCTTCAAATCTGCAGTTATTTGATCAAGACAAAGCTGCACAAATCCAGATCTATGCATAAAAATACATTAAGCAGTGAAAACAAGGTTTTGCTCCATGCATCCAATAGACAAGACAAGAACGATATTTTTGAAAGAATTTTTTATATTAAGGGCACCTGAGAGGCAAACAAGAAAGGTGTTTCCAATTCTCCGCAATGGGATGGGTTCCTGAAAGTCCTTAGCACTTCAGATCTAGCATTTCTCTCTCTTGTTGGTGTAGAAAATCCAGACAAAAATAGAACTCAAAGTGAGCTCAGAAAGAAAATAATGGAGAATGTGACAATGATAATGGCTCAAAGTCAGACCAAGAGTATAGAACCACAGTGATCTAATATGCAACAAAAGGTGAAGAATGGTAGGAAAAACCCTCCTATTTATAACAAAATATTGGGTCATTCTAGATCTTGCTGCATGATTAAAATAATATTAACCAAGTCTAGATCCATCTTTTATGGAATATTTTATTATATTTGTTGGAAGGAAAAGGCATTTGACTTGGGTCAAATCCCTTTATTTGTAAATAATAAATAAATAAATGATTTATTTATTATTTTAAGGAAGTGGTTGAATGATAATTAAATAAATAATGATTTATTTAATTATTTATAAATGATTTAGTCATATTTAACAAGGAATATTATTTAAATAAGATTTAAATAATTATTCCTAGAAAATAAGAAGATAAATAAGGATTTATCTAATTAAATTCCTTGTTTTAGGTTAAATATGACCAGGAATAATAATTAAATTATTGTTTAATTAATTATTCCATGAGGAAAACCAAACAAATATTTATTTTTTTAATATTTCCCCTTGGGGTTTCCTGTTTAGACCATAAACAACCTAATAAATGTGTTTTATTAAGTTATTTCACATAGTGAAAGAAATTTTACTTAGGGTAAAATTGGTCTTACATGGTGTACCTGGGTCTATCTAATGATAATAGGTTAGATGACCAAAAAATGGTGTAACACCAACATCTCCCTCTGGACATGGAGGATTCCCGGAAAAAGGAAGGGGAGGGAAGAGAGGTGGAGGCATAGGTTGAGGAAGAGGGAAATTAATCTTCTATAAATGTGGAGATACAAGACATTATGCACGCAATTTCCCTAAGCCTGTGTGTAAGTCCTGTAGGTACTGTAAGGAATTTGATCACGTAATTGAGGAATGTCCCATTTTGATAGCTAAGATGCAGGAAAAGCAACAAACACCCATGCAGAATGTGAAAATGGTCAAAGTTGAGCCACGTGATGATGGTCGTAGTGTAAATGCAATAACATGAAGTGGTGCAACCACTGGAGGACTTGGGGAGCAAGCTGCTAGAGAGTCATGGATTAGAAAGGCATCAACAAGAAGGAAGGCCTAGACTTGAACAAAGAGAAGGAAATTTTTATAGAGGCTAGAAGAGACTTTGTTACGGCAGGAGCATCCACATCAAAAGCTGCCATAGATCCAAAATTCGATGAAGCAGTCAAACCATTCCTTGAATCCTGTATGAAGTTACTACGCAACCAGAAGGCGGTAAATAATCTCCAAGCATTGATAGACAGTTGCGCAAAAAAGGAAGCTCCTTAAATGGAGATTAAGGCTATGAACAATATTTATAAGAAAAAGAAGAGGAATGGTCGGAATATGCTATGACTGCATAGATTGGAGAGTATGAAATCCATCGAGTCATCTTGGATATGGGATCTGATGCTAATTTCCTGCCCAAAAAAACATGGCAAAGGATGGGAGAACGCAAACTGGAGTGGTCCACCATTCAACTACATATGGCTAACCAACAAAATATCATTCCAATGGGAAGGTTGCTTAAGGTTGTGGTATACATTGCGGGAGTTAAAGTATATGCAGATTTCAAAGTAATGTAGATTGTGGATGACTTGGACCCTTACCCTGCGCTATTAGGACTAGATTTGGCTATTGACATGGGAGGTATCATCAACCTAAAAAGGAGGAGCGTGGTCTTTGAGAATGATGGTACGCGGGTAATAGTCCCTTCGGATGCAATAGAAGGGGAATGATATACAGAGCCAGTGCGCGATGAGGAGGATTTTGACCATATTTACAAATTGAATGTGTGGGATGATGATTGGATCAACCCTACAGTTGAGGGCATGTTAAATTGGGAAAAATAAAGCTCGTGTTTCTCAGATTTAGATGGCGAGATGGAAATTTGGCAGAACCGGTTGCATGATGTATCTGCGCTGCTTTTCCTCAAGATCACGAAGAGCTTCCAGTCCATCTCCTTAGAGGTAAGATAATTGCATTACTTTGATGGTTCTGGTGGTGTTAAGGAATTTCTTAAAGAATTGGAAAAATATGTCCCTCGGGAACGAAGATTTTGGGTGCTTAACTTGGCTATGCACGCAACCCCTGCATGTTGGTGGGAAACATAGAAAGGGACTTTCTAGGACTAGCAGGATTGTCAAAAAATGATGATCTTTCACTTTGAGCCTCTAGTCAACCCACCTATGGAGCTCTTTTCTGGTCGTGGGGATCCACATAAGCACTTGGCTATGTGGATGGAGGTATCAAATGAAAGGACCTGGAATGAGTGGGTCCATATGTTTATTCATTCATTAGGGCCAGTCACCACCACCTAGTACTTAGATGCAGAGCTTCACCAATGCACTCACCACTAGGATACAACAACAGAGGATTGCATGGTAACGTTTGGCTTAGTTGGAGGGACAAAAAAATTGGATGAAGCCCTATAGGATATATATGATCTTATTTTTTATGATTCCTTGCATCGAAAGGAATGCGTTGTGCCAGGATGTGATGCGGAGATGAAAGATATTTTCAATTGTAGGAATTTTTCAATAGAGGATAGTGACAAAGATCCCAGGAATATTACAATCCCAAAATATGAAGGAGAATGCGCAGTCGAAAGACCCTCATTACAGACAGTGGACGTTACCAAATCATTGAAGTTGAGGGA
The DNA here is from genome assembly GCA_034641835.2 of Pinus albicaulis. Classification (NCBI taxonomy): domain Eukaryota; kingdom Viridiplantae; phylum Streptophyta; class Pinopsida; order Pinales; family Pinaceae; genus Pinus; species Pinus albicaulis. The sequence goes on from MU968480.1 coordinate 36,980,538, forward strand.
AATCAACATTGGGACAGAGGAGCAGCCCAAGTTGGCCAAAATTTGGGATTGCTGGGATGATGATACTATTCAAAATATTGCGAAGCTGCTGACCAAATATCAAGATCTATTTCCTACGAAGTTCTCTCACCTCAAGGGAATTATAGGAGATCTGGGTTTTAGGAAGATCACCTTGAAGCCAGATTCACGTCCTGTCAAGCAGGGACCCTATCAGTTGAACCCTAAATATAAGGTAAAAGTCTAGGATGAGCTAGATAAGATGGTGGCCCCAGGTATCATTGAGCTCATGGAATATTATAATTAGGTGAGCCCGATGGTAGTCTAAGAGAAGAATACCAAAGGAGAGATAAGGATCTGCGTAGACCTGCGTAAGCTCAACGATGCATGCATACATGATCCCTTCCCTACACCATTATTTGATGAAATTTTGGATAATGTGGGAGGTAAAAAAGTGTACTCGTTCACTGATGGATTTTTAGGGTACCATCGGATCAGAATTGCACCTGAAGACTGCAGCAAGACAACCTTTGCAACTGAGTGGGGCTCCTTCCACTACACCATCATGCCATTCAGATTGAAGAATGCTCCTACCATTTTCTCACACATGGTTGTAGTAGTATTGAAAGAATGTATACATAAGGTTATGGAGGTCTATTTTGATTACTGGACAATATTTAGATTGGTAAAGAAACATGTGTCGAACCTGTGCGTGATGTTGAATACCTACAGGAAACACCAGATTTCATTGAACTTGAATAATTGGATATTCTGCGTATATTTTGGAATTTTTTTAGGTCACATCATATGTCAGTAGGGATTGATGGTTGACCCATAAAAGATTGCGGTTATCATCAATTTAGCAGCCCCCACCAATGAGAAACAATTGCACTCCATCTTAGGACATACGAGTTACTACAGAAATTTTATTCAGGGGTACGCCCTGATCAATGCACTAATGGAAAAGCTGCTAAAGAGGGATGTGTCCTTTTTGTTGAATGAGGAATGTCAGAAAATGTTTGAGCTGTTAAAGGAAAGGATGGTCACTGCACCTATTCTAATATTTCCAGATTGGGCTAAGGTATTCCATGTGCATGTGTATGCATCAGGGATAGCTCTTAGGGTTGTCTTAGCACAACCAGGAGATGGATACATTGATAATCGAACTTCTTTTTCTAGCATAAATATCACTAGTGTAGAGCACAACTATTCTACTAGTGAATGAGAAGGACTAGAAATGGTGTATGCCATGCAGAAATACAGGAACTATCTATTGGGAGGACACTTTAAAATTTTCACTAACCATTCATATTTAAAATACCTGGTCAATAAGCTTCTATCGGGGGGGAATATGATGAGCGCTTTGCAAAAATTATTCACTTCTTTAAAACTAGAATGGAACCTACAGAATATTCAATGCAACACAAGAAAGAGTTGGTGGCCTGTGTAGTAGGTTTCACTATGATTGTAGGTCAATTATATAAGCTGGGAGAAGATTAGGTATTTCGTAGGTATGTATTAGAACATGAGAGACAAGATATCCTGGCTGAGGCTTATGGAGGGGTGGTAGGAGGCCACTACGTAGGGAAATCCACTGCACATAAGGTGTTGCATGATGGGTTATGGTGGCCCACATTGCATAGTGATGCACATGTGTACTGCCGATCTTGTGATACATGTCAGTGAACTGGGAAACCCTCACATAGAGATGAAATGCCCCTGCAACAACATATGGCCTTGTAGGGGTTTGATAAATGGGTTATAGACTTTGTGGGACCAAAAAATCCCCCAGGAAAGAATATTGGCACACGTTATATCGTTATTTCCACTGATTATGTTACCAGATGGGTGGAGGAAAAGGTTGTTAAGGATTGTATTGTAGATACTGTTGCGCATTTCATCTTTGTGCATATTTTGACCAGGTTTGGTTGCCTGAAGATCTTGGTGAGAGATAGAGGTACGCATTTCATTAAAAAAACCATTGAAGTCTTGACGGAATAATTTCAGATCCATCTCATGAAAAGCACCCTATAGCACGCACAAGCTAATGACACAGTAGAAGCTTTCAATAAAATTTTGGAGAATGCACTTACCAAGATCTGCAATGCCAATTGAAATGACTATGACATGTGCATTACTTCAGTGCTATGGGCCTATAGGACTATATGCAAGAAGCTGAAGGGTAAGACTCCTTTTAGTATGGTCTATGGATAGGACACCATCATGCCCATGGAATATATTGTCCCTAGCCTGCGCATTGCATCTTTCAAAAATATGGCAGAACCTGACATCATGGAGGAATGATTAGCATAGCTGGTTACCTTAGAAGAAGATCATTTTATTGCTAAATTTCATTAGCAAGTATAGAAGGCGCATGAAAAAACTTGGCATGATCGGCACATCCAGTAGAAAGTATTTAAGGAAGAATGGTCGTTTTTTTCTCTATGACAGTAAATTTGCACGCCATCTAGTAAAGTTACGTAAGCACTAGTTGGGACCGTATATAGTAAAAGTGATTACTGATGGTGGTGCATTGCACTTGGACACCCTGTGAGGAGACTACCTTACCAAGTATGTTGATGGAAATCGTCTAAAGCCCTATAGGGACAATCAAGTTCCTACCAAATGACTATATGGCTGGGGCATCAACATTGGATGATCTGCATGCAGTATGAGGAGAAGGTGTAGACATGTGTGTCAGAAGCACAATGGTAGTGTGCAAATAAGAAGGTGCAGACAGGTGTGACTGAGGCACAGGGGTAGTGTGCAACGAAGAAAACTAGTCATTGGAATAGTAAGGCTAGGTGAAAAAGCATTTTTACTGTTGCATGGAACGGGTGTTTGGTATTTAATACAAAAATATTGGAGGTTTTTTTACCATTTTTCTGATGATAAGTAGAAATTAATGGTAATATGACCATTTTTTTCCCAAGGTGGCCTATAAAAGGAAGGGCGCATGTCATAATCAGTTCCTTTACTCTCTAAAGATTTCATGCTTTGTGCTTTGCTGGAATTTATGTGTTCACTTTGTCCACACGATCTGTATGTCTGGGTGAGGTACCCCCTATGAAAGTAGCAACCCCGAGTTTTTGTTCTGAGTAAAGATGATAGCCACTAACCCCGTAGAGTCATCGCTAGTTATGGCCTCCATTGAGCTGGGGTCCAAAGATTTCTTTGAGGTTTCCCCTAAAGTTGAAGAGGTCGTGTCCACACCATCTAAAGGAAAAGGAAAGGCCATGAAGTAGGCCTCACCTAAGACGCGCACCTCCCCAAGGTTTGTGCACTCTCCCCGGAAAGTACCCCAAGCATGCTCACCTATGGGAAATCCATCCAAGTGCCCCATGACTGCTCAAGAGGGGCCCCTGCTAGTAGCTGCACTCTCCTGGCTATGGCCCTACGTTAATCCGTGCAAGCCAATGGTACACACCCCTAAGGAATTTGATGTTTTCCAAGACTATATCAAGATGCCATTATTCTTGCAAGAAGTATGTTATGAAACCAGCTCCAAAAATAAAATAAAAGAGAGATCAATGCCTTAGAAATCAGCCACTTTGAGGGGGAAACCTCCAATAAATTACATAAATGAAAAATTCTTCGATGATACAATTAAAAAAACCTCCTTTCTATATATAGGAGTCCATGGGGCCACAATGTAATCCTAGCTGACCTAACAATAATAATTTAAGGGCACAATAATAACAATATGGGGGTTACAGGGGTACAATAATAACAATAAGGGGGTTACACTAACAATAATAAGGGACTATACTAGTAATATAGGGACATAACATGCCCCTCCCCTTCAAAAAAGTGTTGTCCTCAACGCTTGAGTAGCTCTGGGTGCTTCTGTATAAAATTCTCATCTTCCCATGTAGAATCTTCAGTGGGTAAGTTCTTCCATTTTATGAGATACTCTGAAATTCATCGATTTCGTAGGTGTTGAGTTCTTGTTTTTGTGATTGCTTCAGGTTCCAATATGGTTTTTCCTTCCCCAAGTTCTCGGCAATATTTTTGAATAATAGGAAGTTTGTATCTCCTATAACCTTCTTTAAGCGTGAAATATGGAAATTGGTGTGATCACGAAGAAACTATCTAGTGTTCCACTTGTATGCCATAGTACCAATATTTTGCAACAACTTGTAAGGACCATAGTACTTTGGTGATAATTTATTATCCTTCTTAGGTTTCTTGAGGGACATTTGTTTGTATGGTTGTAGCCATAAAAATGCCCAATCTCCTACATCAAAACTTCTCTCGCTGTGATGTTGATCTGCCCTGCTGCCCCACAATTCAGCCAAACTTAGGTTATTTTTTAAGATTTGCAGAACTTCTTGCTCGATGCTCCCTGGCGTATCTTCCAAGCCTGAGCCCTAGAATTTTCCTGAAGAAGATGCAATGGAGAAAGGGATGATATCCATAAGGTGCCATAAATGGGATCCTTTTTCTATAGTATGGAAGGAATTTTTATACCACCATTCAGCCAAAGGTAACCACTTGACACATTATGTTTGTTTATTAAATACAAAACAACGAAGATATGCTTCCAAACATTTGGTCACTAGATTAGTTTTCCCATCAGATTGAGGATGATAAGATTAGATAGTTGAGTAGCCAAACAAGAAAATAATGTCCCACCTCCTGGGGACTGTCACTTACAATAATCTTCTAAGCCTAAGGTAGCTTTTGAATTGTTTCCATAAATGCAGTAGCAACTGTACTCACTTTAAATGGATGAGATAATTCACAAAATTGTGCATACTTGGTAAGTATATCAACTACCACCATGATGACACTCCTTCCTTTAGACTTAGGTAAAACTATGATAAAATCCATTGAAATCTCCTCCCAATGTTGACTTGGAATGGATAAAGGTTGTAGAACACTCGGGGTATTAATTGCCTCAAATTTATTTTGATGGAAAACCAAACATTCTGCCACAAACTTTTGAATATCAGATTTAAGGTCATCCCAAAAAAAATCTTTCTTCACCCTATGATAAGTTTTAAAAAATCTTGAGTGTCCTCCTAACGGAGAAGTGTGCAATTCCAAAATAATATTTTGTTTTAGTTGAGAATTCTTGCAAATATATAAGCCATATTTGTACCACAAGGAACCATTTTTCCATCTAAATGCACTGACAACAGATCTACTACAACTTTTGAGTCATCATTACCTTTTTTTCATCCTCTTCTTCCATTCATCCGTCTTTTAGTTATCCAACTGATTGGATAATAGAAATGACACAAAGCAATGCTTCCACCTCTTCATTCTTTCTTCAGAGTGCATATGCAACAACATTTAGCTTCCCTTTTTTGTAGATTATTTAAAATTCATAACCCAATATATTTGTGACCCATTTTTGCTGCTCTTCTAAAGATATCCTTTGTTCCAAAAAGTGTTTAAGGCTATCATGATCAATTTTTACCTTGAAGTGTCTTCCCATTAGGTAAGTGCTCCATTTATTTAGTGCATACAGTATTGCTAACATTTTCTTCTCATAAATAGGTTTCTGTAAATACTTTCCTTTGATTGGACGACTTTCAAAAGCAATGGGTCTTCCTTCTTGCATTAAAACAACACCAATTCAATTTCTTGAGGCATCACATTCCACAATAAAGGTTTTTGTGAAGTCTGGCGTAGCTAAGATAGGTGCTAGGCACATTGCCTCTTTAAGATGTATAAAGGCCTTAGTTGCTTCAGGAGTCCATGAAAATGCATCTTTCTTCAATAATTTTTTTAGAGGTGTTGTTATTCTCCCATAATTCTTAACAAACTTGCTATAATACTCTTTTAACCCGAGATATCCTTGCAACTGCTTTATGGTTGTGGGACTTTCCATTCCTTAATGGATTTAATTTTGTTAGGGTCCACCTTAACACCCTCATGAGATACAATATGAACCAAATATTCCACCTCTTTTACTCCAAAGAAACATTTGGATGTTTTTGCATATAATTGTTTCTCCTACAAGAGTTTGAGCACCTTGTCACAATGTTGAACCTGTTCATTCCAAGACATGCTGTAGATTAATATATCATCAAAAAATACTAGCACAAATTTTCTAAGGAAGGGTTTGAAAATGGAATTCATCAACCCTTGAAATGTAGAAGTTGCATTGGTAAGGCCAAAAGGCATGACCAAAAATTCATAATGACCTTCATGAGTTTGAAATTTTGTTTTCAGAATATCTTCAGTCTTCATTCTAATTTGATGATATCCTGAACAAAGATCAAACTTGCAAAACAAATTGCTCCATGTAATTCACCCTAATTCATCAATCACAGAATGGGAAGTTTATCTTTAATAGTGAGCTTGGCTGAGTCTCTCATACTGACACATGCGCCAAGATCCATTTCTTCACCAATACTACCGGAGCAGAGAAAGAACTTTGACTAGGTTGAATTATACCAGCCTCTAAAATTTCTGCAATCATATGTTCAATTTCGCTCTTTTGGACATAAGGATATCTGTAAGGCCTGATGTTTGAAGGAACACTTCCTAGAATCAAATTAATAGCATGATAATGATCACGAATAGGTGGGAGTCCTTTGGGTGTTTCAAACACCTTGGAATGATTGTCCAAGACATTTTGGAGATCTGGAGAAATAGATGATTTTGATGTTGGAACTTCTAGTGATCATAATTGCAAAATTATGCATCGTTGTTCTTCATAGTTGTGGATGACATTAGAGCTTTTTATTGATTTTCCTAGCCTCACCATATCTAATCTACTCTCTCCTTTCCGAAAAAAATTCAAGAAAAGTTGTTGAAAATTAAAAGCTACCATCCCCAAAGATTGTAACCATTGTTCTCCTAGTACAACATCAACACCTCCCATTGGAATGGAAAGAATTGTAATATTAAATACATATTCCCCCATGGTTAGATTGATATTATGGCATTTTCCAGAGCAATTTTTAGTTCCTCCATTTGCAACCATCACTTGAAATTCTGGTGTTGGGTATAGGAAATAATTCAATTCCTTGGCTACCTTACAATGAATAAAACTATGGGTACTACCTGAATCAATAAACACTATTACATTTTTATTTTTGATATGTCCTTCTATCTTGAGAGTTTGAGGAGTGGTAATTCTTGCCAATGCATTACATGATATGGTCAGACTCATTTTTTCTTCTTCTAGGGTTGGTTCCTGGTGTATATCCTCTTCTTTTGAAGTTTCTTATTCATTTTCTTCCTCCTCTTCACAATCTATGTAAAATAATTTCTCTCAACACACTTATGAGATTTAGTTTATTTAAGTTATCATAACGATAGAAAAGTCCTTTTTCATTTTTCTTCCAATTTTGGTGGTGTCAAACTTGTAGTTGTGTGGAAGTCTAGGAGTAGCAACACTTCCATCTTTATAGATGTGAGTGGTAGGCTTCCTTGTCGCCATAATTTCACATTCAATTTTTCTTGCCAATCTGAATGCCTTCTCCAATGAATTAGGTTCCCAAATGTGAACTTCATGTTGGATGTTATCCTTTAAATTCCATACGAAGACATCAATCATGCGTTCCTCTGGAATATCAGTTACCCTTATATTCAATTTTTGGAAGTCATCAATGTGCTCCACCACTTAACCCTTTTGTTTTAGATTTATCATTTGGCTAAATAGAAGGTGTGTTTTATCCTTCATAATGTGCTATCATTTCTCCGTAAAAATTGACCAAGTGACAATTTGTTTAATAGAGAAAGCCATCAATACTATACAAATGTATTTGTTCTAAACGTAAGTTTCTAATGTGTATGTCTTTATGTGTTTTGCAAATTAACTTGACTGGGACTATTTCTCCATATGTAGTATCCATGTTACATGATCCTTGCCATCAAACTTCCTCATATGCATATTTGGAATATGATGGTTCTTCTAATCCCAACATTAGAGTTTACAATCATGACAACATCATTTTGTTCTCATCATGAGTTTCCTCTACTATCTTTTCGCCATTAGGAATCATTTATTGTATCAACTTTGACAAACCTTCCTTCAAACCTTCCATTTTTTCTTCCATATCATTCTTCAAACCATCCATCGTAGCTTCCAAACTTTTCTTCAGAATATCCATTTCATTTTTTTTTCTCTTTGCGAGAGCTAAATTTGGTGCACTTTCTCTTGTAATTTTGATATGTCATGTTGGATTTCTTCATCTTCATGAGCCATAGTAGAACCTTCAAAGGCTTAATGTGGGTGTTGAGTTATTTTTAGGAGACTCTATAACCCAATACTCAATATTCATCTTTTCTTCTACAATATGCCCTGGAATCAATTCAAATTGATTCTAAGACTTATGTGTATCCCATAAACAAAATACACATAGTTTTCTGCTTTTGAGGCACTCGATATTGATAAATTATCTCTGATTGCGCATCTTCAACATCTAAAATTTAGCCCGTAGTGGCATTTTAATCTTCTTCAATCACAATAAAGCAAATTTAATTTGGATTCTCTTCTTTCAAGGCAAAGTTATATTCAATCTCCCACTATCACCAATTATGGGACTGCTTAGGTAGATAGAGAACTTTTATGACGTGATGCGTGTCAATGTTTCCTCCTTCAACTCTGAAATTGATACACAACAATCTACAGTTGTGTACTTGCAGCCATGATTTACATAATTCCAATCTGGTGCTCAGAGAGAGAGTTATGATGATTTTCCCACGGTCACCCCTTTGAGATGAAATGTCGGAGCCTGAAAAAACCCTAACTTATTCACATCATATCTCTGAAAATATTGCGAATGAAGATTTGAAATTTGTGCAAGAAGTTCCACGTGTGTGTTTGGATTCTCTCTGTAAACGTTTCAGCTTCTAAACCCTTGTAGGAAAAAATTTATAGTGAAAATGCCATGATGACCTATTTTAGGTGAAATTTGGGAGCCTAAAAAAACCATAACTTCCACAGATCACATCTCCGAAAATATTGCGAACCAAGATCTGAAATGTTTACACGACATTCCTTATGATTTCGGCTTCGCTTTGTAAACATTTCAACTTCTGACCATTCGTAGAAAAAAGTTATAGCGAAAATTCCACAATGACCTGTTTGGAGTAGTGAAACCCTAGAATCCAAAGCTATGATACCAAATGTTACGAAACCAACTCCAAAAATAGAAGAAAAGAGAGATTAACACCTTAGAAATAAGCCACTTCAAGGGGGGAAACTCCTTTACATTACATAAATGAACAATTCTTGGATGATACAAATGAGAAAACCTCCTTCTATATATAGGAGTCCATGGGGTCACAATATAATCCTAGTGGGCCACAATGTAATCCTAGCCAAACTAACAATAATAATTTAAGGGCACAATAATAACAAAATGGGGGTTACAAGGGTACAATAATAACAATAGTGGACTATAATAGTAATATAGTGACTGGGCAAGAAAACCGAAAGTCAAACCCAAGGAGAGCTGGCTCGCCGTAGTCATGGCTCGGCTTCACATTTCTCAAATCACGTTCTTTTCTTCCCCGTGGTCTTCTTTCTTTTATTGGAATTTTATTTATCAAATTCGAGGAATTTGATAAATAATTATTATCGAGATTATATCTCCGAACTTTATATTAATGCCCAACACCTTTTGAATAAACGACCTTGTAGTAGACCTTCGGCCCCACATATATAGTCGATGGCCCAATCAAATGCTCGCACCGTACCTGAGTTAACCTTCGCGCATCTTTCTCACACGACCACCGTCCGATGGCTCCCCTCCAAATCGACGGCGCTCGACAATATCGCGCGGCCTCCGATGTCAAACCTTAACGTGCGATGGCGCGCTGTGATAGCGGTTTTTAGGGGTTCACCTTTGCCACGTGTCGAATACTCTATGGAATCGCTCGCGATCGGAGAATACCGCTCCCTCCGCAAAAGCGGTGCGATATGGGCAATCCGGCTTTATAAATCCACTCACGGTTTTGAGATAGTGTTGTTCAGGGTTCAAGCCGGTTTATGCTATCCTCTTGTTTATTAACTCACGTCTAACCTCGGGTCAGGGTTCCGATAGCAAAACAATTATGTCTCTTTATTAAGCGGGAATTCTACTATTTAAACGGTGTTCACGACCACAGTTCCTTACACAAACCTCACCTGCAACGGGTTTAATTCAACAGGGTTTGTTCGAATAATCTTGAGAGAAACAATAGACAGAGGAATGCAGGATCGATACAATAGTTCAATTCGGAAATTATACATGCACAGAGCTCAATCACCTCACAATTAAACAACTTCTTCACAATTAAGGATTCGAGACAATTCTACGACAAATGCGCACTGAAATTATTTAACTAGAAGCAATTGTGAACATACAGATTTTATTGCAGAAATCTCTCTTCTCCTTCTCTTCTCTCCTCCCCTCCATACATCCGAGGAATACAATTTATATACATTACAATGTGACTCTTCGGTTCTTCTGCGAGGACCGTTTAGTAACCCAAAAGCCTAATTACAATAATTCGACTAACTGAAACATGACAGATCGATCGAGTCTAACTATTCGACTTCTATGGACTCTAACTAATCTAATTGAAACAGTCAGCTGAGGTATTGACACCTAGCTGTTACAATTCAAATGTTTTCGAACCCTCCTAGCCACAAATGTCACATGTGGAAAAAAACTCCACATTGTCGGGTTAGTGTCCACGCCTTCTGCCACACATCCCCTGAGGGAAATTTTCTTCATGGGCTCGGGCTCCAATGAGCCCTTCCACTGATCCGCCTACTTCTACAACATTCTTCAGCCATCCAAGTGGGCATCCTCCTCCGTCTGTCCCTCCCATTTTATTAAGTACTGAAAGTACTCTTATCCTCTCCAGGTCTTCCCGAACAATATTTTGTCCCAATATCTTTTTCCGGGTTTAAATGGTTTGCCGGAGGTAGCCACTCTTTTTCCACCTAATATGTTGTCTTGTCTCATTGATTTTTTTTCTACCACTTCATCCTCATATCCTGTGCCAAATCTACAACATTAAAATGGGAGATATTCCAACATTAGGTGGCAATTCAATTCATAAGTATCTGCAGAAACTTCTAAGTATCTTATGTCCATCTTTTTGAACTTCAATTTGTTATACCGCTTCTTTGGGAATCTCTCCTTTCTCAAGTGTGCCAAAACTAGATCTCCTACTTCAAAATGAACTTATTTTCTGCTCAAGTCTACTCTACCCTTGTATTTGGCGTTGCTGCCTTGTAATTGCTATTTCACTTGTTCATGTATGGCCTAGATCTCTGAAGCAAATTATTCACCATCAACACTTCTGATCTCTTCCCTTCCCAGATTTCTTAACTCTCATATTCCCCTTGGGTGCATTCCATAGATAATATGGAATGGGCTCTACCCTGTGCTCTTGTTTTGGTGAGTCATTATATGCATATTTTTCCTGGGGAAAAATATGATCCCACTACTTGGGATGCTCTCCTGCAAGACTTCTCAACAAATTTCGCAGACTCCTATTCACTACCTTAGTTTTTCCATCAGTCTGAGGATGATAAGCTGAGCTGAAACTCAGTTTCGTACCAAGTTTCTTCCATAGTGTCCTCCAAAAATGGCCTACAAATCTAGTGTCTCTGTCTGAAACAATACTCTTGGGAAACCCATGCAACCTAACCACTTCCTTGAAAAACAAGCTAGCAACATGGGTAGCATCACTAGTTTTATAACATGGAATAAATTGTGCCATTTTGGAGAATCTGTCCACTACAAAAAAGACTGCATCATTCCCTCTCTGAGTCTTGGGAAATCCTAGAACAAAATTCATACTCACCATGTCCCAAGGCCTGTCTGAAATAGTCAAGGGAGTGTACAATCCTGCATTTTGGCTACTTCCTTTGGCATATTGACAGATTTTGCAATTCTTCACAAAATTTTCCACTTATGTTCTCATCTTGGACCAGTAATAAGAGTGACTCAGCTGCTCATAAGTTTTATCAGTACCAAAGTGTCCAACAAGTCCACTACTATGCTTCTCCTTGATCAAATTTTCTCTCATGGAACATTTTGGTACACACAGTAGGTTTCTTCTGAATAACAAGTCTTCCTGCAAGAAATAATCCAGCCACTGGCTTCTATCTGTTAAGACAGGGTTACAACATGCCTCAAATGCTTCCTTAAAATCTGAATCTGTTTTATACAATTCTTTGAGAAAATAAAACCCTACAACCTCAAAATTAGTTTCTTGAACAAGCATGTGCCTCCTACTCAAAGTATCAGCTACTTTATTTGCTTGGCCACTTATATATTTCAAAAAAAAATTAAAACCTTGGAGATACTCAACCCATTTGGCATGCTTATGCTTCAACTTGGGCTGCTGTACAATATACTACAAAGCATGATTGTCAGAATACAATACAAATTCCCTGGACATCAAATAATGTCTCCACTTTTTCAACGCCTGAACAATTGCATAGAATTCCTTCTCATGAGAGGAATACTTTCTTCTGGTGTCATTGATATTTTCACTGAAATATGCCATAGGCCTATCATCCTAACTCAACACAGCTCCAATGGCTTCCCCACTGGCATCACACTTCACTTGAAATGGTTTAGTAAAATTAGGAAGAATCAAAACAAGCTTCTCAGTTATCTTTTGCTTTAAAAGTTTAAAATTTCTTTTTTCTTCAGCAGTCCACTTAAATGGTTGTTTACTCTTCTTTATTGTCTCAATGATGGGTGCATTAATCTTACTGAAGTTTCTTATAAACTTTCTGTAAAAACTAGCAATTCCATGGAAACTTCTTACCTCAAAAGCATTCCTGGGTTAAGGCCACCCCACAATTGCCTTAACCTTCTCTGGGTCCATCTTCAATCCTTCTGCAGAAACAACAAAACCCAAATACACCAACTCTTCCTTCATGAATGAGCATTTCTTTAAGTTTATCAGCAGTTTCTCTTGGTGCAGCTTCTTCAAGACATGATTAAGATGCCTTAAATGTTCTTCTTTTGTTCTACTGAAAACTAATATATCATCCAGATACACTATCACAAATTTACCAATGAATTCTTTCAATACTTCATTCATAAGTCTCATGAAAGTACTAGGCGCATTTGAAAACCCAAAAGGCATTACCATCCACTCATATAGTCCTTCATTTTTTTTTAAAGGCAGTTTTCCACTCATCACCCTCTCTTATTCTGAACTGATGATATCCACTTTTCAAATCTATCTTCGAAAAATATTTAACACCACTCAAACAATCCATTAAATCCTCAATTCTGGGCAAAGGAAATCTGTACCTGATTGTGATTTTATTGATTGCTCTAGAATCAGTACACATCCTCCAGCCTCCATCTTTCTTTGGGCTCAATACTGCTGGTACTGCACATGGACTCAAACTTTCTATGATCAGTCCCTTGTCCACCAATTCCTGTACTTGTCTCCTGATTTCCTCATTTTATGTGAGAGTCATTCTGTAGGCTGCCTTATTCGGCAGATTTGAACCAGGGATAAAATCTATCTGATGGCTAATGTTTCTCACAGGTGGCAGCTCATCAGGTAAATCATCCACAATAATGTCACAATAATTGTCTAACATCTCTTGGAATTCTACTGGCAAATCAGAAATATTTGTAGAAGTAAGAACTACCTTAGGTATGAAAACTAAATAAAAAATTACCTATTCTTCTTCTATCTGTTGCAAATATTCCTTCCCGCTCAGCAACAAGTTCTTTGTATCAATCACTCTGCTGGATGGCTCTCCTTCTTCCATGGGTATCAATGTATGGTGTACCCCATCCTTGAAAAACTTGCAAGTGTTCTTCTTGCCATCATGCACTGCCGCTCTGTCAAACTGGCAAGGTCTACCCAGCAGTATATGACACACATCCATGGGCATTACATCACACAGGACCTTATCTTTGTATCTTCCCATTTGCAACTCTATCTCACACTGTTCTTTTACAACCAGCTGGTGCCCTTTATGCAGCCAGGACACCCTGTAGGGAGTTGGATGCTCCCTTGTCTTCAGCTTCAACTTTTCTATCACCTCAGTGGAAACCAGATTGTCTATGTTTCCACTATCAATGACTAGCTGGCAGCACCCTTGGACTTTGCATATGATCCTAAACAAAGTATTCCTTTGTGCAGGCTCAATGACCTCTTTGGCTTGCTTCAACGGGACCTTATTTACCACCAAGGACTCTCCCCTCTCTGGTAGAATTTCTTCTTCAATTTCTGCCTCTTCCCCAGCCTGGGAAACAACAACATTTCTTGGACTAGCACCCACATTCTCTGGACACTCATAGTGCTTATGTCCCACTTGCTGACATCTATAGCACCTCAATTCTCTACATCTGCCTTTGTCTCTGCCTCCTCTTCATTTTCCTCTGTAAGAACCCCTTCTTCCCCTTGCATCATCCTCTGTAGATGCATTTGGAGGTGAGCTATTGTTAGCTCCATCTCTGGGTGTAGTAGGCTTTCCTCTACCACCCTGACTTCCCTTTCCTTGAAAAGTACCTCTCTTCTTGGCAGACTGTTTCTTGAGGAGTTTCTCCTCTGCTTTCAAGGCCATCTGGTAGGCCTCTTCCACTGTCTTAGGAGACATAAGACCAATATCATCTTGGATCTCCAGCTTGAGACCATTCACATATCTGGCAGTCTTCTCTGGTGTGTCCTAAAATTGCCCAACTCTTATGCTTACTCTGTAGAATTCCTTTGTGTATTCTTTTACTGTTAGCAACCTCTGTCTCAGGTTCTGCATTTGCCTATACAATGTCAGCTAATAATCACTAGGCAAGAATTTACCTTTCAATTTAGCCATAATTCTGGTCTAGCTCTTGATAGGTTGCTTGCCAACTCTCCTCCTTTCTGCCTGCACTCCATCCCACCAAAGTGCAGCATGTCCTTTCAGCTTTGTCACCACAAACTTGACCTTTTTATCTTCTCTTATTTCTTCATAGTCGAAGCACTTGTTCATTTCATTTATCCAGTCCACCAGCTCCTCTGGATTCAATCCCCCTACATAACTTGACACCTCAATTTTGGGCTTAACTGCAGACCCCAGAACAGTTCTGAGGAGCCTCAAGTTACGAGGAATCTCAACATTTTCTTCCGCTTCTTCTATTTCAGGTTCACTGATGTCTTCAGGATCTCCGGACTGTCTTTGCTCCATGGCATCCATTCTGGCCCCGAACCTCTGCAAAATCTCCAACACTTCTGCGTTGGAAACAGGTCTCCTTCTGCCAGCACCTCTACCAACTCAGATTGCCATGTCAGCTCTCTGCAAAAACAACTCGGAAACAACAGCTCTGATACCACTAAATGATGGCAACAAAACTAAAAGTCGACCCCAAGGAGAGCTAGTCTACTGTAGTCGTGGCTCTGTCAGCATTTCTCTTCTCTAAATCACGTTCTTTTCTTCCCCGTGGTCTTCTTTCTTTTATTGGAATTTTATTTATCAAATTCGAGGAATTTGATAAATAAATATTATTTGATAAATAATTATTATCGAGATTATATATCCGAACTTTATATTAATGCCCAACACCTTTTAAATAAAAGACCTTGTAGTAGACCTTCGGCCCCACATATATAGTCGATGGCCCAATCAAATGCTCGCACCGTACCTGAGTTAACCTTCGTGCATCTTTCTCACACGACCACCGTCCGATGGCTCCCCTCCAAATCAACGGCACTCGACAATATCGCGCGGCCTCCGATGTCAAACTTTAACATGCGATGGCACGCTGTGATAGCGGTTTTCGAGGGTCCACCTTTGCCATGTGTCGAATACTATATGGAATCGCTCGCGATCGGAGAATACCACTTCCTCCGCAAAATTGGTGCGATATGGGCAATCCGGATTTGTAAATCCACTCACGGTTTTGAGATAGTGTTGTCCAGGGTTCAAGCTGGGTTACGCTATCCTCTTGTTTATTAACTCACGTCTAACCTCGGGTCAGGGTTCCGATATAAAAACAATTCTGTCTCTTTATTAAGCGGGAATTCTACTATTTAAACGGTGTTCACGACCACGGTTCCCTACACAGACCTCGCCTGTAGTGGGTTTAATTCAATAGGGTTTGTTCGAATAATCTTGAGAGAAACAATAGACAGAGGAATGCGGGATCGATAAAATAGTTCAATTCGGAAATTATACATGCACAGAGCTCAATCACCTCACAATTAAACAATTTCTTCACAGTTAAGGATTCGAGACAATTCTACGGCAAATGCGCACTGAAATTATTTAACTGGAAGCAATTGTGAACACACAGATTTTATTGCAGAAATATCTCTTCTCCTTATCTTCTCTCCTCTCCTCCATATATCCAAGGAATACAATTTATATACATTACAATGTGACTCTTCGGTGCCTCTGCGAGGACCGTTTAGTAACCCAAAAGCCTAATTACAATAATTCGACTAACTGAAACATGACAGATCGATCGAGTATAAATATTCGACTTCTATGGACTCTAACTAATCTAATTGAAATAGTCAGCTGAGGTATTGACACTTAGATGTTACAATTCAAATGTTTTCGAACCCTCCTAGCCACAACATGTGGACAAAACCTCCTACATTGCTGGCTAGTGACCAATGCCCCTGCATCATATAGGGACCTAACAAAGTCCCTATAATTGGAGAGATGCTTGGCAACATACCCCTCATCCAATTTGACGATCACGATTTGGCTAATGAGGAAACATTTCTGGATGTCATCCCAGAGCTCTGATTGGAGTAGGTGCTATATGAAAAAATACCAAAGGTTAAGCCGAGGCCTTCGGTGTGTGGAATACATACATCGTGGATCTTGAACCTTTTGTGAATTCCATATTTTGCAAGGTACCCTATTATTGGTATGTGTGTGCGACAGTTTCTCACCTTGATCCGTGATGGTTGTCTCTAGATTCAAGGCCGCATTCCTATTGACAATGGGTTGATCCACCAGATCACAAGCCTTCCCATGAAGTGGCCCTATCTCATGAAAGGGTTTGGAAAGAAGAATGAGAAGAAGGTGGTCGATGATGTCTAGGAGAAATACAAGGTGGAATGTGACAAAAGAGGTTTCTTGGTTAATAGCATCGCTGACACCGGAGTGCGCATGGGAACTCTCTTGCTCGGATGTAAGTTGATGCGAAAGTGTCAGTCATCAACTTTCCCTGTGTATGTCATTCAGTTGGTAGCACAATGCAGTAAGGGGGTTAGCTATAACTGGTCCCACGGCAAGCCCTTCTGCTATTCATGGTTGTTGTTGTTGATTTCCCTAGTTGTTTGGGAGACACCCAGGGATGCGCTGCTCCCCGAGCTTGAGCCACACGTATGCAAGGGGGTGTGCTACGCGAACCTATGGGATTCTAAGGAACTGCGAAGAATCAAGAAAAATAAGGTACTTTGGGTGTTGTTTGAAGGTGCAATGGTGGCAGAAATACACTCCATGATGAGACTATCACCTGTAGTTTATGATATATAAAAAATACATCGATGACTTCCACATCACTATGCATAATGTGAAAATCAGAGTGCACAAAGACCCTGCATGGTAAAATCTACACTACATGGTCACAGAGGTGGACATGGACCAAGTCATAACAACATGGCCACCAGAATGGAAGATTGTAGTCAAATCCGCCATCCCGGTTATAGCCGGCACATCTGGAAAATATGCAACCCCAAAAGGTACCACTCTGCAGACTATGACAAATGAAACTGAGCTGCGCTCTAGTGGTACAACAACCACCAAAGACACCACCATGGAGACTAAGTAGGAGCTGGAGCACGCCAGTGAGACAGAAGGAGTCCACTGGGGAGGGTGTGAATTCTCCATGAGGTACAAAGCGCACTGGCGAGTGTGCAAAAGGTCAGTGCAAGAAACGAAAGGGCGACAAGTCTAGCGGAGCTGCGGAGGCCGCCTTAATCAATGAAGACATGGAGAAGATAGCAGACGCAGTCACCACCATGTTAGAGGAAATATGGACATCCATGGAAGAGCATCAGAAGGTCGCAGTGGAGGCCTTGTAGTCTGGATTATAGGTGTTGCAGCCAAAGGCAGACACATTGCAAGCAAGCGTGAAGCAAGCGAGGCCGATTCAAGTGACCCTGCCAGCAACAACCCTGATTGCTGCAACAGAGAGAAAAATTTTCCTGTTCCCAGGCACAACTATGACCATAGAGCAACCAGTCTTGTGTGCTCAAGTCCAAGTATGTACAGAGGTCAGCCTTAATATTTTAAGGATAATGAGTGCGTAGCTACATGCTCTACACTTTTTCGTATCTGTTGAACTACAAAGCAGAGAGGTGTGCACACATCACACATCTAAGTGGAATTTAAAAATTTTATTTTACTCTTAGTTAGAGGAATAAGAGGGTATGGAGACCCATAAATATCCTTAGTAGGAATAAAATACAATCCGAATGTGAAAGGAGGTCATATAGAGGCTGGATTGAAGACACTATGTGTGAAAAGGGGCTGGAGCATGAAGACTCGATCAACCTTAACCAAATCAAACAACGCTAGTATGGAAGAAGTGACATTCATTGAGGGACAACGCAGTGTTGGAGGGAGATTCCATGCATGGGAGTAGTGGCTTTAATGAGTGGGGCCCAAGGTGAGGAAGCTCATCAAGAATATAAGGAAGAGGATGGTAGTCATTGTGAGAATGATTGGATTATTATTTTCTTGATGGTCTCTTTAGACTTGTTTCTCTCTTCAGTTGTTTAGCTAAGATTGCAGTGTTTTTTAGCACAGGGTGTTCCTGAGTGGGAATCCCACCTCCTTCCTTGAAAAGCCTCTAGGAAGAGTATTTCACTACATTTCCACATTTTGGCATCATGCCAATCTCTATCTTACTTCTATAGTGTAGTTTCAATTGAGAGGTGTGTTGAGTTGCAGGGTGCAGTAGTGGAGGGTTGAAAAACCCAACTTCTGAGCTTGTTTTCCATTGGATGGATTAACCCTTCATCCGAGAGGCTTTTAAAAGAGAATATTGAGCTTCATTTCATCATTTATCATTAGGCTAAGTTACTGCTACCAGTTACAGTGCAGTTTCCTAAAGGAATTGCGTTATTTGAGAGTGCAGTTGCAGTAGAGGGTTTGGGCCCCAGTTGGGGGAGATAGATTTCAGTGAGGGGATCTACCTCTCATTGGGAGAATCTATAGGAGGAGCTTTAATAATTTTCCATATCAGATCAGCCACCTCCTATCATCTATCCATTTGCAAAGATTCTTTAGCCCTAGGGCCATATCTGTATTTTCTGCATTTTTTGTATTTGAGGAAACCCTTTTTGGGTTATCTTGGAAATGTGTTTGGGAGCTTAGATCTCTACTTCCAGAAATTTATGAGCCATACATTAGTAGGCCTATATTATTGTAAAGTTCCATTAGAATTGTACCATCTAAAACCGAGTTGTACTTGTTCTCTAGAACTTTTCTATGTAGCAACATTTCATATTTGGCATATGTATTCATGGGAGGCTTGTTTGCCTTGATCATTTGAGTTGTGCCCATTTTTATTGTACTTATTTTCTGCTAATTTACATAATAAAATGGCTCCATGGTTTTCATACATTTTGGTGTAATTTTATTCACTATCATTTCGTTGATTTTTCACTATATTCTTGTTTTCCCCATTTGGGAATATTAGAGTGGTATCATAGCATAATCTTGGCTCAGCCTGCGGATCTCAGCCATTATTCTCTCGGAAGAATAAGAAAAAGGAGAAAGAGATCATAAAAATGGAAGGAATGAGTTTTATCTCATTCATTTTTATACCTAAGAGGGACCTCACCAAGGAGTTCAAGCAAAGAAAAGTGAAGAAAAGCAATGAAACCATACTAGTGTTTCAAGAGGAGGAAGGACCATGAACTTCCTATCAGCAGGAGAGAAAACTTGTATCTCATAGATATACAAAACAATAAACTATTCCCTTTTCTTTTGAAGAAGAAGACAAAAGGCATGGAGATGGAGAACACTTAGATCATGATATTATAAGTTATTATCTTGCAGAATACAAATCTCAATCAAGAGCTCTCAAAGAGAATCTAACTCTCCCACAGTTCATTCAGCTCAAAGAAGAAAGAAGACCTTGCAGTAATTGATATATGTTGTCTACATTTGATGGGTCATCCACATGATCAACAAGGGCTTGTGGAATGAAGTTGGATGCATTATTCCTTCTACATCCAGTGGTAGAGAGAGAAGTTGTTGAGATTTCAGCGCTGCACATTGAGGGTGAAGAAAACATTTGATGGTTTAGCCATTTGAGTCATACAAGAGTGACTGCATATGAATATTTTACTCAAAGGTTGAACAAGAATTTTGACAAGAAGAAATCAGAGGAAAAGATACCTTCACCACCACTTGTTGCAGGATTACTTGCATCAGGAGAAGGGACACTTGTACCTTTGCAAAGTGATCTTTCTCTCTTGGAATTTAGAGTCCCATGCACTATTCAGGAGATGCATGAGTATTAGGAGACTTATACCAGTGCTAGTACAACTATAGAGGGGAAGTCATTATAATAAGTAGTTGGGGAAGTCATCACAGCAGAGGAAGGAACCCTTATAGTAGTACAAGATGTTCCCAATATTTAACAAGGTATGCACATATTTCCACTTCCTATTATTTCAACACATTATATGGAGGATTGTGGGAACATGCCATCAGGGCAAATACATGACCTAGGGTCAAAGCACATTGCTGATTTGGAGCAGCAGACTATCACAGTGTAGGGGACCCTAGATTTGCTCAAGGATGAGATATGAATCAATCCTAGTATGTTATTGATGAGTTGCACACAACTCTTTGGGTTGGAGTGTAGATTTTTGGAGGATATGATGAGAATTTTCATAAAAAATCCAATGCAAAACTATATGTTCAGCATTGAGCATGAGCATGACACAACAGATGCACCATCATAGAGATTAGAAAAGTTTTCATGGAGCAGTAGTGATGGGTTGGGGGCCCAACCATTGTTGAAGCATTCCAAAGACCTTTCTACAAGTATAGTAGAGGATAGGAAGATGTTTGATGAGAGACATCTTATCTCCAATTATTATGATGGATCCTTCTTGTTGAGCACTTCACATATCAATGAGAATATTTTTCCTTCAGTATACTTGGATCCTTATGGGTTCAACATGGTCATTGATGAGAGGTCTTCATATGGAGATCTCCAAGAGGTTGAACTTCAACATCCCATGAAGTGTAGAGATATTGATTTTATTTTGGAGGAGGATATTCTCAATTGGAGGGATACCAATTTGGAGCATGGTGATAGATACTCACCATTGGATGGATGGGTGATGTTGATGAGTAAGAGGCTGGAAAGCCACTTTCAAGTCTATGACCCAGGGCAGCAGGAGGCAAGGCTGCGTTGGCTACTCTTGAAAGAGTTTGGTCAACATGTGACATATCCTATTCCAAAGGGTATGTTATTGGTTGGAACTTGGCATGGAACTTGCATCATATGGCAGTAGGGAGTTTGGGTGCATTGGGATGATGTGGCATTCTTCATGTTAATCATTATGTTTTCACTCTATGTTTTGTATGATGGAGGTGTGAAGACACAGCAAGAGCTATTGCTGGTTTGGCTATTCTTGGGAGAGTACGGGCTGAATTTCTCCCATACTTTGCATGATATTTTAGAAGAGAAGGATGGCACAATCAGGGTGCAAATGGGCTACCATTCAGCATTGGAGGATAAGGAGGTACTTCCACATAGGAAGGAGTCTCCCACATATAGCAGCATGATGGTGGATGACTTTGGCATATGGCATGTTAAATAATAGAGTCATGGAGTGGCGAGAGCCTTATCACCAAGGCCAACAATGCTATCACTTGGGAGTATGAATCTACTTATGGAGTGTTCCAAGGGGAGTATGCATCCCTTCATTTTGTAGACCACTATGATGAGATTCTCATGAGATAGATCATCCATGGATATCAACTTCATCCTACTCACAATGCATGGCAAGAAATATATTATGTACTTATTGATCATTTCACAAAGTATTTTAATTCTCTTACCATCTATGTATAGTGCATTGCTCCACAAGAGGGAAAGATTACATTTGGGTTTCATGGTCATTCTATGACCAACAAAGATAGCCCTTCCTTGCATGGCTTTGGAAAAATGTGGTGTTATTATTGTTATGCTCATTTGATATATAATGCCATTTACTACTTCCTAGTAGATGGGAAAACATGTACAGCTAGAAATTTGTTGGGAGACAACTTGCCACATGATGTTCTAAAATAGCAGTTGGTAAAACTGCGTTGTATCCACTGGAGAAACCATTGGTACCATCTACCATTGCACATAACATTCAATATATTTCTGATTTGGATACCATATGGTGATTATGTACCATTATCTTTGTATATAATGGTTTGGGCTCATGACACTAGAGAAGGGGTCTTTTCATATCCAGTTGTCCTTTTCTCTCTTGAGAGCAATATTATTGCAGCCCAGATTCTACATCAGCTCTACACTTATCAAAAGTGGAGAGAGAGACAACATGGGGTAGGCCATTTTGTCTACCATGTTCATTTATGCATCCCACCTACATTGTAGGAGCCAAAGGTGGAAGAATCTTTCCATGAGTTACCATTTTGGAGGGTGACTCACTTTGTATGGATGATAGCTTGGGGTTTTGAGCTTCAAATGGGAATGAATTTTCCCAATAATTTTCTGATTCCATGCCTCAAGAAGGCCTCTAGACCACATATAGTCTCCTCCATGGATATCCCACTCTTTCACGATGAGAGCCATTTGGATTTATCACCAAAGGCTAGCTTAGACATTTGGGAGGATCAACTTGGGGACACATTGATGAAAGAGCACCTTGTTTATTGGAGGAAATAATCTTATGAGGATGATAGAGGAGGAAGAGAGGAGGCTCTTCAGTTCTATCCTTGCAGTTTCTTGAGGATAAGCAACATTTGGGAGGGCAGGACTGTAATATTCCTAAACTAGCACACAACTAAGTGGAATATTAAATTTTGATTTTACTCTTAGAGGAATAAGAGGGTATGGAGACCCATGAAACTCCTTATTAGGAATAAAACACACTCCTAATGTGAAAGTAGGTCATTTAAAGGTTGGATTGAAGACCCTTATGTGTGAAAAGGGGCTGCAACATGAAGACTGGGTCAACCTTAACCAAATAAAATAGTGCTGGTATGGAAGAAGTGGCATTCATTGAGGGAAAACGCAGTTTGTTACGAAACCAACACTAAAGATAGAAGAAAATAGAGATAAATGCCTTATAAATTGGCCACTTTGATGGGGCAACCTCCAATACATTACATAAATGAATAATTCTTGGATGCTACAAATTACCAAGACCTCCTTCTATATATAAGAGTCCATGGGGCCACAATATAATCCTAGCCGACCTAGCAATAATAATGTAAGGGCACAATAATAACAATATTCGGGTTACAGGGTTACAAAAATAACAATAAGGGGGCTACTGTAATAACAATAAGGGACTAAACTAGTAATATAGGGACCTAACATTCCCCTCTCCTTCAAAAAATTTTTGTCCTCAATGATTGAGTAGCTTTGGGTGCTTTTGTATAACATTGTCATCCTCCCATGTAGAATCTTCAGTGGGTAAGTTCTTCCACTTGATGAGATACTATGAAATTGAGTGATTTTGTAGTTCTCGACTTCTTGTTTTTGTGACCGCTTCAGGTTCCAATATGATTTTTCCTTCCTCATCAAGTTCTGGCAATATTGTTTGAACTAGAATATTTTCACCTATAACCTTCTTTAAGCATGAAACATGGAAAACTAGATTCACTCACGAAGAAGCAGGAAGCTCCAATTTGTCTGCCACAGTACCAATATTTTGCAACACATTTTAAGGAACATATTACTTTGGTGATAATTTATTATCCTTCCTAGCTTACTTGAGGGCATTTTTTTGTATGGTTGTAGCCGTAAAAATACATAGTCTCCTACATCAAAATTTATGTCGCTGCGATGTTGATCTGCCTGTTGGGTCATTCAATTTTGTGCCAAATTTAGGTTATCCTTTAAGAGTTGGAGAAATTCTTGTTGATGATCGATGTGATCTTCAACTGCTTGAACCTTAGAATTTTCTCTTAAATATGATGTGATGGACGGTGGATGATATCGACAAAGTGCCATAAACGGGGTCATTTTTGCTGCATTATGGAAAGGAAGTGTTATACCACCATTCAGCAAGAGGTAGCCTCTTGACCCATTTTTTTTGTTTATCAGATACAAAACAAAAAATATATCCTTCCAAAAATTTATTCTCCATCTCAGTTTGACCATTGGATTCAGGATGATAAGATCAACTATGAGCTAGTTGAGTATCCAAACAAGAAAATCACTCCATCCAGAAATTTCCAGTAAAAATGGGATCTCTATCACTCACAATTATCTTTGGGTTTCCATGTAGCTTTTGAATTGTGTCCATAAATGTAGTAGCAATTGTACTTTCTTTAAATGGATGAGATAATGCACAAAAGTGTGCATACTTGGTAAGTATATCAACTACCACCATGATGACACTCTTTCCCTCAGACTTGTGTAAACCTGTGATAAAGTCCTCTGAAATCTCCTCCCAACTTTGACTTGGAATGAATAAAGGTTGTAGAATACCCGGGGTCTTAATTGTCTCAACTTTAGTTTTCCAGAAAACCAAAAATTCCGCTACAAACTTTTGAATATTAGATTTAAGGCCATCCCAGAAAAATTATCTCTTCATCCTGTGGTAATTTTAAAAAAATCCTTAGTGAACTCCTAAAGGAGAAGTGTGCAATTCCAAAATAATAATATTTTTTAGTTCGGAACTCTTACAAAGATATAAGGGATCTTTGTACCATAAGGAATCATTTTTCCAACTAAATGTATCAGATGTACTAGGATCTTGCTGCAACTTTTGAATGAGTGTCCACACTTCTTCGTCCTTCTTCCATTCATCCCTTGCTTCGGTTAACCAATCTGGTAGGATAATAGAAATGGCAAAAAGTAATGCATCCACCTCTTCATTATTTCCTTAGAGTGCATCTTCAACAACATTTAGCTTCCCTTTTTTGTAGATTATTTCAAATTCATAACCCAACATCTTTGTGACCCATTTTTGCTGCTCTTCTGAAGATATTCTTTTTTCCAAAAAGTGTTTAAGACTATCATGATCAGTTTCTACCTTGAAGTGTCTTCCCATTAGGTAAGGTCGCCATTTCTTTAGTGCATGTAGTATTGCTAAAATTTCCTTCTCATAAATAGCTTTCTATAAATACTTTCCTTTGATTGGATGACTTTCAAAAGAAATGGGTCTTCCTTCTTGCATTAAAAAAACACTAATTCCATTTCTTGAGGCATCGCATTCCATAATAAAGGTTATTGTGAAATCTGGCGTAGCTAAGACTGGTGCTAGGCACATTTCCTCTTTAAGATGTTCAAAGGCCTTAGTTGCTTCAGGAGTCCATGAAAATGCATCTTTCTTGAATAATGTTGTTAGAGGTGTTTCTATTCTCCCACAATTCTTAACAAACTTGTGATAACACCCTGTTAAGACAAGAAATCCTCGCAATCACCTTATGATTGTGGGGACTTTCCATTCCTTAACGGATTTAATTTTGTTAATGTCTACCTTAACACCCTCGTGAGATACAATATGACCCAAATATTCCACCTCTTGTACTCCAAAGAAACATTTGCATGCTTTTGCATATAATTGTTTCTCGTGCAATAGTTTGAGCACCCTATCGACATGTTGAACATGACCCTTCTAAGACCTGTTGTAGATTAGCATATCATCAAAAAATACTAGCTCAAGTTTTCTAAGGAAGGGTTTGAAAATGGAATTCATCAACCCTTGAAATGTAGAAGGTGCATTGGTAAGGCCAAAAGGCATGACAAAAAATTCATAATGGCCCTCATGAGTTCAAAATTCTGTTTTCATAATATCTTCGATCTTCATTCTAATTTGATGATATCCCGAAAGAAGATCCAAATTGGTAAAATAAATTTCTCGATGTAATTCATCCAATAATTCGTAAATCATAGGAATGGGAAATTTATCCTTAATAGTGAGATTATTGAGCTCCCTATAATCCAGACAAATGTGCCATGATCCATCCTTCTTATGCACCAATACTACAAGGGTAGAGAAGGAACTTTGACTATGTTGAATTATACCAGCCTCTAACATTTTTGCAATCATAGATTCAATTTCGCTCTTTTGGAAATAAGGATATCTATAAGGCCTGATGTTTAGAGGAACAATTCCTGGAATCAAATGAATAGCATGATCATGATGATGAATAGGTGGGAGTTCTTTGGGAGTTTCAAACAACTTGGAATGATTTTCCAAGACTTTTTGGAGATCTGTAGAAATAGATGATTTTGATGTTGGAACTTCTAGCGAGAATAATTGTGCAATTACGCGTTGTTGTTCTTTCTTCAGAAGCTTTGTCATGAGATTAGATTTTATTATCTTTCTTGGATTCACCACGATACTCTGTAATTCGACTTCCTTTCCTTCTAAAAAAAATTTCAAGAAAATTTCTTGAAAATAAAAAGATACTATCCCCAAAGATTGTAACCATTGTACTCCTAGTACAAGATCATCGCCTCCCATTGGAATGGAAAGAACTGAACTATTCAATACATATTCCCCCATGGTTAGCTTGATATTATGGCATTTTCCAGAGAAATTTATAGTTCCTCCATTTTTAACCATCACTTGACATTTTGGTGTTGGGTATAGGAAACAACTCAATTCCATGGCTACCTTACAATGAATAAAATTATGGGTACTACCCAAATCAATCAACACTATTACCTTTTTATTCTTGATATTTCCTTCTATATTGAGAGTTTAAGGAGTGGTAATTCTTGCCAATGTATTACACGATATGGTCAGACTCATTTCTTCCTCTTCTAGGGTTGGTTCCTGGTGTATATCCTCTTCTTTTGAAAATTCTTGTTCATTATCTTCTTCCTCTTCACAATCTATGTAAAAAAATTTCTTCTCAGTACACTGATCATCTTTAGTGTACTTGCTATCACAACTGTAGCAAACCCATTTTGCTCTTTTTTCTTCCAATTGTTGTGGTGTCAACCTTGTAGGATGTGGAAGTCTAGGATTAGCAACACTTCCATATTTATATATGTGAGTGGTAGGCTTCCTTGTCGCCATAATTTTACATTCTATTTTTCTTGCCAACCTAAATGCCTTTTACAATGAATCAGGTTCCCAAACATGAAACTCATGTTGTATGTTATCCTTTAAATTCCCTATGAAGAAATCAATCCTGTGTTCCTCTAGGATATCAGTTACCCTTATATTCAATTTTTGGAAGTCCTCAATGTTCTTCACCACTGAACCCTTTTGTTTGAGGTTTATCAATTGGCTAAAGAAGGTGTTTCCTTTTGTATCCTCATAATGTGCTATCATTTCCTCTGTAAAAATTGACCAAATGAAATTTTGTTTATGGGATCAAAGCCATCGATACCATACAAATGTATTTTGTTCTAAATGTAAAGTTGCAATGCGTACCTTTTGTGTGTTTTGCACATTATTGAGATCAAAATATTGCTCCATATGTAGTATCCATGTTACGAGATCCTTGCCATCAAACTTCCTCATATCCATCTTTGGAATATGGTGGTTCTTCCATTCAACATTATAGTTTATGAAATTGCGATTAACATTTATTTTGGTCTCATCATGAGTTTCCTCTACTGTCTTTTCACCATTAGGAAACATTTCTCGTATTAACTTCTTCAAACCTTCCATGTATGCTTTTAGATCATTCTTCATGCTTTCCATGTTCTCTTTCATTTTTTCATCAATATTAGCTTCCATGTCATCCATATTAACTTCCATGGCATCCATATTAGCTTCAATGCTAGCTTCCATTCCATCCATCTTATTTTTTGTTTCTCTTTGTGAGAACGAAATTTGGTGCGCTTGCTCTTGTAATTTTGATATGTCATGTCGCATTTCTTCATCTTTATGAGTCATAGTAGAGACTTGTAAAGGCTTAATGGGTGTTGAATTCTTTTTAGGTGGAATCTTAGAACCTAGTACTAATATCTATGCTACAATATTCCTTTGGAATCAATTCAAATTGATTTTTCACACAATACTTATGCAATTCGAAAAAAATACAGACCTTTTTCTTACTTTTGAGGAGCTCGAGATTGAAACTAAATTATCTCTGTGATTTCATATCTTCAATATATAAAATTCAGCCTTGTAGTATCCCTCTGAATTTTCTTTCAAATGCCATAGGTCTGACCTGATTTGGATTCTTCAAAGAAAATTTATACCCAATCTCTCACAATGACCAAATTATGGACTGGTTCAGCAGAGCGAACTTGTACAACATGCCACCTGTCACTATTTCCTCCTTCGGCTCTGAAAATGATACAAAGGAAACTTCAGTCCGTTTAATTGTGGCCACATTTTATAGAATTCCAATCCGATGCTTATAGAGAGAATTATGATGATTTTCCCACGGTCACCTCTTTGAGATGAAATTCAGGAGCCTGAAACAACTATAACTTCCATAGATGATATGTCCAAAAATATTGTGAATCAAGCTCTAAAATTTTTCCAAGACATTCCTCTGGATTGCAACTTCGTTTTGTAAAAAATTCAGCTTCTGTACCCCTGTAGAAAAAAATTTATTGGGAAAATTCAACGATGACCTGTTTAGGTTAAATTTAGGAGCCTATAAAAAGCTCTAACTTCCACTGATCATATCTCTGAAAATATTGTGGACCAAGATCTGAAAATTTTTCCACAACGTTTCTCAAGATTTCTTCTTCACACTCTAAAAATTTCAGCATCTGAACCTTATTATAAAAAGCATTATAGCGAAAATTCCATGTTGACTTTTTTGGAGTAGCGAAACCCTAGAATCCAAGCTCTGATACCAAATTTTATGAAACCAGCTCCAAAAATAGAAGAAAAGAGAGATCAACACCTTAAAAATCAACCACTTTGAGGGGGAAACCTCTAATAAATTAAATAAATGAACAATTATTTGATGCTACAAATGACCAAGACCTCCTTCTATATATAGGAGCCCATGGGGCCACAATATAATCTTAGCCGACCTAACAATCATAATGTAAGGGCACAATAATAACAATATTTGGGTTATAGGGGTACAAAAATAACAATATTTGGGTTACAGGGGTACAGAAATAACAATAAGGGGGCTACACTAATAACAATAAGGGACTAAACTAGTAATATAGGGACCTAACATAGTTTTGGAGGGAGATTCCATGCATCAGAGTAGTGGCTTTAATGAGTGGGGCCCAAGGTGAGGAAGCTGACCAAGAATATAAGGAAGAGGATGGCAGCCATTGTGCGCATGATTGGATTATTATTTTCTTGATGGTATATTTAGACTTGTTACTCTCTTCAGCTGTTTAGCTAAGATTGTAGTGTTGTTTAACACAGGGTGTTCCCGAGCGGGAATCCCACATATTTCCTTCAATAGCCTCTAGGAAGAGTATTGCACTGCATTTCCACATTCTGGCATTAGGCCAAGCTCTATCATACTTCTACAATGCAGTTTTTGTTGAGAGGCATGTTGAGTTGCAGGGTCTAGCAGTGGAGGGTTGAGAAACCCAATTTATGAGCTTGTTGTCCATTGGAGGGAGCATCCCTTCATTCAGGAGGCTTGTAAAGGAGAATCTTGAGATTCATTTCATAATTTAGCATCAGGGTAAGGTACTGCTACCAGTTACAACGCGATTTCCTGAAGGAATTGCGTTATTTCAGAGCGCAGTTGCAGTAGAGGGTTTAGGGCCCTAGTTGGGGGAGAATCTATAGGAAGAGTTTTTATAAATTTCCAGATTAGATCAACCACCTCTTATAATATATCCAATTGCAGAGATTATTCAGCCCTACGGCCATATTTATATTTTCTGTATTTTTTGTATTTTAGGAAACCATTTCTTGGTTATCTTGGAAATATGTTTGGGAGCTTAGATCTCTACTCCCGACACTTTACGAGCCATACAGTATTAGATCTATATTTTTGTACATTTCTAGTAGCAGTGTACCATCTAAAATTGTGCTATACTTGTTTTATGGCGTTCTGCTATGTAGAAACATTTCATATTTGGCATATGTATTCATGGGAGGCTGGTTTGCCTTGATCATTTGAGTTGTGCCCATTTTCATTGTACTTATTTGCTGTTGATTTACATAATAAAATGGATCCATGGTTGTCATAAATTTTGGTGTAATGTTATTCACTTCCATTTCCTTGATTTTGCACTATATTCCTATTTTCCCCATTTGAGAATATTACAGTCTAGTGTGCAGAAGTCCAAGCATGTACAGAGGTCGGCCTTGATCTTGCAATGATAATAAGTGGGCAGCTATATTCTCTCCACTTGTTCATCTCTATTGAACTACAAAGTAGAGAGGCACCTGTGCAGCAGAAGCTGAGCAAGGCGGAGCAGAAAATCGCAACCAAGGTAGCATAATCCTTCCAAGCACAGTTAGTACATCAAGAAGTGGTCGCCCAACGAGTTGAGCTAGAACACTTAATCAACTGGCTGTGCGAAGAGGTACTCGAGATTATCATTCCCTCCTCTGTTGCACCCTAGGAAAAAACTGTGAGCTTGGTTGCTACATTGAAGGCTTCTAGTTTTGAGGTCCAGAAAGTAAAATCCAACCTCGAGCAACAGATTACTACGCTACAAGCGAAACTGGAGCCTGAGACCCCTTCGAAGGTGCGACCTCAGCGAGCTGCACTAGTTAAGGAAGCCACCACAAGTATTTCCGCTAACCTCACCAAAGGTTTTGAATTACTGCAAATTTCTATGGAACTATGGTCATCAGTGCAGCGAGACCCACTTCTCCAACAATTCACTCAGGAGCTATGCCACAAAGAGCAAGAATTAGATCGGTTGGAAATAGCCATGCCTACCCTTGTTCTAGCTCGGTGACTGGAATGCCTTCACACCAGTCATGCTCTAAGAGATGAAATTGAGGGCTCCGCCATAACAAGAAAGTTCTTAGTGATCATCTGAAGCCTAGGCAAATGAAGCGATGAAACTCTCACAAGACCTGGATGCTGCGATTAATAAATTGAATTAGAAATTGGACAACGTCACTATGCCTACTGAGGGGCCAACTTCACAAGATTTGGTTGAGATCATGTAGAATGCCACTACTCAGAGTGAGGACATCCTACCACCATTTTTCGATGCCCTTGAATATTTCTAGAGCAAGATGAAGGCCCCGTTGTCGCTGTGACTCAGGACGAGTCATAAGATTGTGTTGGGGGCCTATTGGAGTGAGGCCCCCTGAATGCAATTTTTGGATATATTTTTGAAATATTGTGAGTATTTTAGTCATGCGCAGCACAAGTTAAGGGACTTGGGGGTGGGTCAAAGTACCTCATGCATTATAATGGGAAAAAAGGGTAGATATAGGGGTTGCAAACCACGGTTTACAGACTGTAGTATAGCGCAAGCTAAGGATATAAATAAGAGTCTAGGATGAGTCGAATGAAGTAAGTAGAATTTAAGTTGTTATGGTATATTTACTCTAAGTTTTTTGTGTGGATTTTTCTGGGTAAAGGCTCCTGCTGGCTGTGTGTGTAGATATTTTAAGTCCTGCTGTGTGTGGACCCCGATGGCTGTGTGCACGGGTATGTAAAAGATTCTACAAGAGGAACCTGAACTATTTGATGAATTGAAGGACGTTTTGATGATATTAAATATCTTTGTGATATGTTATGATTTTTGCGGCATTTTATTTCCATGTTATTTCTGTGTTTTGGAATACTGTTAGTAGATTGATTGCAAGCATGTATTAGATGCTTAAAAGGAAAATGAATCCATAGATCTGGTGATATTGGGTTACATTTCTCTTGCTAATTGATTATCTTATGAGTTACGAGCTCTACACAAGGCATTTTGTTAAGTTATACTGTCACGGGTTTCTGGTTACGATTTTGTCTGTGTAGACCTGTTTAGGGATATAAAGGTACCCACATCATTATAATATCTCTCTCTCGAGGTACGGAATCTTGGTTCCAGCACCCTACCATACTACTTCGAGCGAGACCTTGATTTACGCAAGCAGGTCATTGCCGAAAGGGCTAATAGTATAGGGGTTTGTTGGTTAACCTAAAATATAAACCAGGGTCAAGACCCCTCAAACCAACAAGGAAGGAAAACAATCTCCTCCCTTTAAGGCCATATATAACTTCATCATTGAATGCCATAGGGAAATGGTCCTTCTTTGTAGCCTTGTTAAGTTCTCTATAATCAACAAAAATACTTCACATCCCATTCTTCTTGGGGACAATGAAAAGAGGGGGCCCCCACTCACTATCTAAAATGGGATATATGACCCCTGCATCGAGAAAATTTTGCAATTATTGTTTGACAATGTCCTTAAGGGTGGGATTCATCCACCTATGGGATTGGTGCATAGTTTTACATCCTTCCTTTATGTATATTTAATAATTACAATTTGAGGGTTGCACACCTTTCATTTCCTTATAGTCCCAAGAAAAAGAATCAAGATTTTTCCTCAACATAATCCAAAATTTCTCTTCTTTCTTGACTGAGAGAGAGGGGTTGATATTTAGAGTTATGGATAGGCTAATTTCTACAAACTTTCTGTGATGTAGATCAGGGTTAGCATAACATAAATAACTCCATGGATTTCCCTTATATTTTTGAAAGGATTGTTCCACCAATTCATTATTTGGCATGGTAGTGGGAGGTTGATTATGTAAGATATGATCAATAAGGTCATCTTCATCAAGTTTCCTACCTCCTACAATAGTGCTAGTGTACAAACTAGGTAGAGGTATGTTTGATAAAAGTCTTCTTATTCCATGTCCTCTATCGATAAGGGAAAGTTATGCTGAATAGAAGTTTGAGTGGGGGGATACATTACAAGTTTCTTTGAGAGATGACCATTCATGATATTCATGTTCCCAACCCTACAACTAATGTAGGCCTCACCAGTGGCCAACCATGGTGTCCCTAGGATGAGAGGGTAACCATTCAACTTGGTTTTGTGCTAGAGGACAAGGAAATATATGGGATACTCATAGCAGTCGATGGAGACCATGACATCCTCAATAACTCCTTCAGGGGACATTGTGGACCTTTCTACAAGCTACAATATTGTGGTGGTTTTCCTCAAAGCTCCTTGGAGGTTGAGCTTGAGCATGTTCTCTTTGGTCATAAAATGTATTACAGCCTCAAAGTCAATCAAGGTTTTAGGGACCATAATAATATTAATGTGCACATCAAACACTGGGCTACTAGGGTCTAAGTACATTGGGGATGTAGGTTTTAACCCTGTACAAAAATGATCTACAAATGAATCTTAAAAATAGAAAATAAACAATAGCGAGAGCATAAAAAATAAAACAAATATACATAGAGATTTTCCCCTAGATCCCAAATCGAGATGACCAACTTGATTTTTCATTATATTCCTTTTAGTTTTACAACACATATATATACATGTCGAAGAATACATAAAATTCAATCCATTAACCCTAGATTAGAACATAACTGTAGTTCCCTTGACCAGATCTACAAAATAACAGGGGCCGAAAACCATCATGCCCAAAAAACATGTGCAAACCCATGCAAAAAACCATGGGCGGGTCCGCCCACCAGAAAATAAGGACCAAATTTTTTTTCCCAGGGCGCTGCCACCCCCCCTGTGACCCCCCCACGCGTGACTTGTCGTGGAAAGAATATAACACAAACCCAACATTCTCCCACTTTTTATTCTCTTTCCACAGTGGGCCACAAGAGAGTTGAGTCATTAGCCCATATTTGCAACACCCATTATTTCTCTACACCAATAGAACTTCTGAGTGCTCACATAATTCATCATTGCATCTGCAACATTCTTCAAAGTGTCCACCTCTACCAGAAACACCCTTTTAGCCTCAACCATATATCTCACAAAGTGATATTGAACATCAATGTGCTTTGTCTTTGAATGATAAGCATGGTTCTTAGCTAAGAAAATTTCACTTTGGGTATCACAGTCTATCCTTATAGCTTGCTACACCAACCCCATACTTGAACACAATCGCTGCAACCAAACTGCTTCCTTGCTTACATGAGTGGCTGCCCTGTATTCTTCTTCTGTAGTTGAAAGAGCCACTACAGACTGTCTTTTACTCATCCAAGTGACTGCACCTCCAAATATGCTAAACACATACCCACTTGTATATCTTCTTTGGTCTAGATCTCTAACCTAGTCTGCATCAACAAAACCACGAATTCCCAACACTCTTTCCAATCCTGGTCTTCCCTGGTAGCAAAAGAAATAATCACTAGTGCCACACAAATATCTGAAAACCCGCCTCACTACCGTCCAATGCTCCTTCCCTGGGTTTGACATGAACCTGCTCAATACTCCCACTGCATGTGTAATGTCTAGTCTAGTATAGACCATTGCATCCATCAGGCTACCCACTACAATTGCATATGGAATACGGGACATATCCTCCTCTTTTTCTTGTGTCTTGGGACACTGTTCAGCAAACAAATTTACACCTACAAGAATCAGAACATTCACCAGTTTACTATCCTACATATTGAACCTCTGCAATATATTCTCAAAATACATCCTCTGGTTTAACCAAAGCTTCCTCTTTATAGGATCTCTCTTAATTTCCATGCCCAAAATATAGTTTGCAGCACCAAGGTCCTTCATGTCGAATTTGGAGAACAGTTGGGTCTTCAAATCTTGGATAATCAACAACATATCATCCACATACAAGACCAAATAAATAACGCGGTCACCAATTAATTTAAAATAAACACAGTGGTCCTCCTTGCTTCTAGTGAAGCCAAGTCCCCGTATATAGGTATCAAATTTCTGATACCACATCCTTGGTGACTGTTTTAACCCATATAGAGACTTCTTTAACCTGCATACCACTTTTTTCTTCCCCTTCACCATAAATCATTCAAGTTGTTTCATGTATATCTCCTCTTCCAGATCCCCGTGAAGAAATGATGTCATCACATCCATCTGTTCTACCTCAAAATAAAATGCAACAACAACATATAAAAGTAACCTAATACAAGTAACTTTGGAAACAGGAGAAAAAATATCACCAAAATCAATTCCCGACACCTGGGAATAACCTTTTGCTACCAACCAAGCTTTGTATTTCTCCACCTTGCCTTCTACATTCATCTTCTTCTTAAACACCCATTTTCTCCTGATGGGCTTCCTTCTAGCCGGAAACTCCACCAGATCCCATGCCTCATTTTTATGCAAGGATGCCATTTCATCAACCATGGTCTCCTTCCAGAGTTTTTCATCCTTTGAATCTACTACCTCCTTGATGGTTCTGGGATCATCATCAGTTATAGTTAAAGAAAAATTTGAACAGAAAGCAGATGGACTATACCTTTCTGGTTGTCTTCTTTCCCGAACTGATCCTCTCACAGTTGGAGTTTGTGGCTCTTCCTCTTCTAAGTCTTCTTCTGTTGTAGAGTATGATTCATCCTCCTTTAGCTCAAACTCTATCTTTCCAGGTGTTAGCCATCAATATTTTTTACATGTTAGTGATGACTATATCTACAGCTGAGTTTTCTAGAAACTGATTTCCTTATGTCAATATGTCATCCAGAAAACCCTCCTAATTTTTTTTTCACCCTTCTACCTTTTCACTTCGCCCATGTCGAAATCAAAACCTCATATCACAATCCTATCTAGCTTCAGCCTTATTGGTCTGCCCATCAGCTTTAAGAGGCAAATCCACATCTGTTTCAAAAGTCTCCCCTATGTTAGGAAGTGGCACTTTAAGACATTTCACCCTTGGCAATCATCAAAAAGCCAAAAAGCCTCCATCTGCTACAGACCAACCATGACTGACCTCCTACTTTGCAAATTAGTTTGAAAAACAGCCCTAAGTCGCGCCACTCACACCCCTAGATCTCAGCACTGCATAAAACCCAATCTCAAGCTGACTATTAGGTTTTTCACAGTGTTCTATGGTTTCTACAAAGGCAGGAAAGATAATTTCATCTCATGGAGTAAATGTTTGAGTTTACAGTTAGAGGAACAGCTACTTCTAAATGTAACTTGAGCCTGAGATATGTCTGCAAAACAGAAAGCTACTCATCTGGACTTTACAGCTCTTTCCAGCATGAAAATCACAGTAAGAAAGGGACACCATTGTCTCAGCAAACTGGTAAATTGTCAAGGCCCAGAACCTCCTTCATTTACAAGCAGAGGGTTAGGGCGCCTCCTTCATCCACAAGCAGAGGGCGCTGGCCAATATTGACTTGGAAGATTGCAAAGGTCCAGGTTTGCTTTGTATTGAACAGTGAAATAATATCTCCAGGTTTTATGAATTTGAGTGATGGTCATAACAGGAACAGAGTTTGGAATATGCTAAGAAAAAGAGTCTCGTCTGATAAAGGAGGTAATCTGAAGCTTTCAAATCATGTGAATTGTTGAAATGAAGAAAGGCATGTCATTGGTGAAAATTCCAATCATAAGTACTCTGCTTATCCACAAGATCAAATAGAACAGATGCTGACAACAAATGCCATTACCCAGGCAGAAGGAAAGTTCTTGTTTTCTCATAAGACACTGACCTCCATAATTACAGAGATTATCCTTCAAATGGTTTGTCATGAGATGACCAAAACACATGATGATATTTTAGTCACCCTTAGAGCAGTACAGAGAAACAGTGTCACTGTGGCTAGGGCTTCTTCTGAAATACAGTGATGCTTGCAAGTAAAGATGCTAAGATTGATGTTTTTCAAGTGGTTTACTTACCATCACATTCAGAGAAAGGCCGTGTCAAACATAGTGGTCAAAAAGCCTTCAGATACCTTACCTGATGAAGAGCCTCCTCCATGTATGAGCAGATGGCCAAAGCTATTGCAGGTTGCTGAAACTGATTGATATAAGAAAGCAGTGGAAGGATACCAAAAACTGAATAGGAGTCATTGCACAGGTAAGTGTTACTGTTTATGATGCAAAGGTATTGATTTCCCTCTTCAAAGAGCTATCTGTCAGACTATACCTGCAGTAGAAGAGAGAAAATATTGAATATATGTATGCCATTGATGCCAAAAAGAAGGCATTTTCCTTGAGGGAAAGGGTCAAGCAACAAAACAATATCACATGCCAAAGGTCCAAAGAAGCGCTTTTCAAGAAATGGTGTTCAAGGTTTTCAAATATTTCTGGCGCATTATGAATGGTCCTTCCTTGATAAAAATCACTAAGAAGGTAAAACAATGGCCAAAGTTGAGCTATAGAATGCATGATGAACAGGTATACAATGCTATAAATAGACAAAGAAGTAGTTTGATAAATTGTCAGTTTTTAAGTTTGGGGCAAATGCATCTCTCTCACCATTCAAGAGACAGATATATCATGAGTAATGTACCTTCAGGCAGGAAGTTATTTAAAACAAAAAGGAGGCGCCTTTTGAAATTGAGAAACCATAACCAAATCCAAGTTAGGTCAGTAAACTTGGCACCTTTTGTATTTAAAGATTGGAGAAAGCAGTCAAAAGACCAAAGAATGTCAAAACAGGTTTACAGAATCCTGTCCTCTCAGCAAAAAATCAGTGTTCAGGTATTTCATTAGCAGTTTTATAACGCAGTGGCAGAGGTGATGAAGAATTTGTTGAGTTGTTTAGGTTTAAAAGCTCGGGGTGGGAGCCAATGTTCGGGTTTATATATTAAAATGACAAGCCCACTGTTTTAAAAACAAAACAGAGTCAAAAGCCAACATTCATTTTCCAAAGTTTAAGACCGTTAAGACTTGTTTCGAATTGATATAAAAGAATAAGGTGAGGGAAATATTGTCAATTTCAAAGCTGAAACCAGACCCCGTGCCTCCCTAGCACCAAAACAAGGCGTTTCTGGTCGAAATCACACAGTCTGCACCTTTTTTGCACTGCACGACGTGCCTGGGTTTCTGCGCGACGTGCCTGGGCGGAAATTTACACAGGGCCCTTTGTCGGCGCGACGTGCCTGTACGTTGGCGTGACGCGCCTGTACAAGGCCGCCCGACCGCCCGACTGGTCGACCCGACAGGCCACCCATGGTGATTTTTGCGCGACGTGCTGACTGCAAAGAGTGCCGCGCAGCTTCTGAAGATCCCGGTGCTACTCAAGTTTTCTTCCAAAGGTTTTCCCATCAATTTCAAGAGGTATTTCAAACTCCGCCCTTGAAAATCTCGAATACCAAAATTGAACTATGTATTCCTTGATTTGGAACTATGCTAAAAAGAAGATGTATTGTTAAGGAGGCCTATGGAGGGAAGCGAGTGTTGAAACCACTGCAAATTGTTCACACCCCAGCATACAAGACCTTTCAAAACCTTGTCCCCATAGCTAAAATAGAAAGGAAGAATAGTGTTTTTGCTGTGTAAGGTTTTGAAATGTAAAGCTGTAGGGGTTATTGTTCAAACAGAAAAGAAGATTTTGTCATAGAGACAGGGCTTAGGTCTGTCAGGTGTAACAAAGGTTTTCCCCTTCCAAAAGCTAGGGCTGCGTGTATGAGGGGCCCTTGACTGTTTTGAAAAAGAAAACTCACATAACCCTCTGCCCAAAGCTCTGTGGTTTTTTAAAAGGGTCTGTCATCTTGGCTCAAGATTATACCAAGTGATTTTTTAAATTGCACAAACAGTCGTTTTCACACATGAAAGCTGATTGGCTGTTGGTATACTTAGTCAAGGCATATTTGGAATAATTGGAAAATGTAATGTTGATCCAAGACACAAGATGTGTTGCTCAAACTTTCAAAGATCACCAAGCAGGGAAACTTTGGCATTACATACAGCCTGCCTCATATAGTTTGCCCCTTTTTCTTCACTACATTATTTCATACTGAAAATTGATTGACAGAGAGATTCTAAGGATGAATAGTACACTGAAGGGCAGAGTTCGTTGATGGGATTCTAAGTTTGGAGGCAGAGGTACAAAAGTGGTGTTTGATTTCTTAAAACTTCACAAATGAAAAGGGCCACTTTCTAAAGGGCAGAGTTGTTGGTGATTGCATTTAACATTGAGACAGAGGTACAGGTGTAGTGTTGACCTTTGAAATTCACAAGTAAAGAGGTGGTTTTCCTAAAGCACTATGCATTGATTTTACACCTAACCTAGGTCTGCCTTTTCCTTGCACTATATTGTATCATTCTGAAGATTTGTTGACATAGAGTTTCCAAAGGTGACAGCACATTAAAGGGCAGAGTTTGTTGATGAGAAGTTAAACATTGGAGGCAGAGGTATAGATGTGTTGGTGGATCTCTTAAACTCACAAGCAAAGAGTGTGTTTCCTAAACCACTGTGCACTAATTTTACACCCAACCTAGGTCTGTTTTTTCTACATTATATCATTTTGAAGAGCTGTTGATTTTGATATTTTTCAAGAGGAAGACCATTTCTAAAGAGCAGGGTTTTAATATTGAAGATTGGTCTTATAGATGCAAAATGCAAGGGTTGGTTGATCTCTAACAAACTCACCAGGAGGAATGATTGCTTAACACTACATACAGAAAATTTATACAGCATATTGTCTCATCTTTATTGATGGTTTCCTATTGAAGATTTTACATGGCCGAAGTGCATCCAGAGTTGAAGGACTGTTTTTAAGAAGTGCAGAGGTGGTTTATTCAAAGAAACATTGTTGCATTTTATCCAAACCACAGTGTCCATATCTGTCCAAACAGTCTAGTGGCCAGTTTCAATCCAGCAGAACATTTTTCATACAGTGAAGGCAGTTTGCCTCTTCCAAAGTTTGGTCAAAGTCAGAATGCCTCCAAAGCGAGATCACAAGAGCGGTCCACATAAGAGATATGAGCCTATCTCCATAGAAGAAATCAATGCTCACCCATCGGTGCTTTTCAATTTCCATGAAGTAGGCTGTCTTGATTTCTGCCAGAGGATAGAAGAAGTCAAGAGTTTTTCGCCACTTACACATTTGTGCGCTTTGAGATTCAAGGAAAAACACTTCCAGTTAGCGGGTCTTGACTTCAAAATCTCCCCAAGGTATGTATCCAAGGCTACCAAGATCCCGTATCATGGTGAAAAGTGGTTTAAACAAGCTCATCTTGATCTAGAGGATTATAAACCTTTCATCAAACCTGAACATAGGGAAACCATCACTGCTATTTTCCCTTTTTCTAATCTTCTTGATAGTTATGCTCCGCTGATGAAAGCCATAATGAGATATTTCACTTGTGAAGGGAGGTTTAACCAAATTTATGCCTATCATGTCCGCTTGTTGATGCATTTTACCAGAAGCAGGCAGCTAAACCTTCCATACTTTTTGTCCAAAAGCATAGAGAAAATGGCTTCTACTATCCAAAAGAAAGCTCCACCTCAGCAAATCCCTTCTCTCTTTCATCATTCCTTGATCAAGATTATCTTCTTACACCAGCTGGATTAAAAAGGGGTTTCATGGGATTCATTCATTAGCCATGCAGATTTCGCCACTGTCCCTCCTATTCATGTGTCTCCTTCTCAGCCTGTCCATCGCCCGGTGCCTTTGTCTAGTAGGCCTACCCCTAAAAAACTCAAGATGACCACTGGGCAGCCAAGTCAACAGGGAGAAGGAGAGGGCAGTGAACCACAGGGAGAAAAAGAAGGCAGTGAACAGCAGCAGCTAGATATTGAGGGACAGCAGCAGTTGGAGATTGATGAACAGCAGCAACTAGAGTTTGAGGGACAGCAGCAGTTGGAGATTGATGATCAGCAGCAGCTACAGGTTGATGAACAGCTGCAAGTACAGGAAGAGGAACAGCAGCAGACAGTAGTTGAGGAGCAGCAAGTTGGGCAAACAATTGAAGCGCCTTTTGAGCCACAAACTGGACATGATGTTGAGGAAGGACAACAAGCTGAAGCTGCCACCTTGACAATGACCAAAACTGTTCCTGGAAAGAGGAAATTTCCCAAAAAGACAACTTCTAGCTTGCCAAGGAGAAAAAGCGCCAGATTGGCCTTCAAAGGAAAAAGCGTGGTTGGAGAAAGTGCCAAGCATGGAGGTAAAACAGCTGTCATCCCTATCCCAAGCGATGACAGCGATAATGAGGCCCGCATCCTTGAAAACCTCCTCATTCACAAAGAAGGGAAAATTGAGGTGTTACAAGAATATATTCAAAGGGCGAGGAATTTCAACCACTTCTTGGAGGTTGAAAACAAACAAATGAAGTATCATGCAGCCATTCATGAGGCAAGGGCGATCAAGTATAAGAAAGAGGCAGAAAAGGCGCAAGTAAGAATTGAAGAGCTCATTGGCGAGTTTGATGATGAAAAGGAGGAAGACCAGCCTAGGCGAAAGAGGCCTAGGACCATCGGGCTTAGAAGAGCCTTGGAGAAACAGAGAGCAGAAGAACAAGCTCATTTCGAAGCCTTTCCTCTCACTGCCCTCTTTGAGCAGGAAATTGAGGAAAACAAGGAAGCATGGCTTGAGAGGGCTAACCAGCATTTGGAGACAAAGCTTGAGAGGGCGAATAGGGATCTTGAGCTACAGAGAAAGAGGACTCCTCACTTTCAGAAGCTAAATCAGTTTGCCAGGCGAAAATTAAAGATAGCACAAGAGAAATTGAAGAAGTTGAAGGGGAAGCGCCTAGCACGGAAGGAAGCGAAAAGCATATCAGCCCTTGATATTTTGGCTTCAGCTTCGGAGCATGTTTCTATGGACCCTTGAGGGTCATGCATGCCAATTTTGGGCCTGTTTCGGAAACTTTTTGTGTTTTGGCATTTTTTGGGTTTTTGGCCAAAAACTCATAAATTCGCCATTTCAGTTTGATGAGTTGTCAACGGAGGAGGATGATACCAATGGATGCCATAATTCCATGAGCAGGTCTCCAGCGATTTTCAGGGCATTTGAAGATCATTCGCCCCCTCAAATTGGCGAAAAACAGCCTCATTTTGCACATTCTGCCCGCCATATCAGCAGTCTGCTATTTTCTGGGTTTTTGGACACAGGTACAGTTTTGAGGGACTTTCAGAGATCAGATTGAGGTGATTTCACTTGCGTCGGAAAGCAGACACAGAGAGCTTTCCAACGAGCCATCACGAGCCTCATTTCGACACCGGGAAGGCTGCCATTTGCCTTCAGCAAGTTAGGGGACCTTTTTCAGGCATAAATATGAAGTATTTTTGTAATTTTTGAACTCCAAAAATCTGCTTTTCCCAAATGTGCGTTAAGCTATTTTTATCATTGGAAAATCATGTAAAGTCAATATAATTTCCGTTTTTAGCAGTTTTTTAGATATTTTATGGGATATTTTGTGCCTTGGGCTTTGCAAAGCCTCAAGGACAAGTTTAGATATTTTGACTTGGCCAATGGGATAGCTAGTTGCTCCATGAGGTTTTCCTTCCTCAAGCCTATTTATTCCATGGTTCTCATTGTAAATTAGAGGCTGAACTTGAGAGAAGAATTAATACATTGGTCATATGAGCTTTGAAGAATACACTTGAGTTATGATTTTTGGACTGCCTCTTGGATGCTTTTGAGGAATGATGAAGGATTGTTGATGTATTCCTTGACATGGTAGAATGGTATAGTGCTTCTTAATGTGTTTTGTCTTCTAGTTTTCACTCATAATTCATATTTCTTGCTGCTATAGATCAGTAAAGATTGATTTTGAGATATGCCCATGGAGGCACCTCAAAATCCCTGAATCTTCACAGCTTGATGTTTTCTTCTCCCTTAGTTATGTTAAAGAATTCTTAGCTGCTCTTTAGTAACCTAAGGTATTGTTGCTAAGTTTTATTCATCAGTTCTATGTATGTTGAGTAGGATGTATGGTTTGCCCTACCTACCTATTAGCTGCTCATATTTCTGTCCGTAAAACTTTCTCTTTTACTGATTTGTTGATTATTTTGTTGAACCAAGGAGGCCTAGTCCCGATCTAGCCCTTTGCCTAAAACTATGGAAACTTATTTTTCCAAGTGCCCAATGACTTAGAGATTATGTTTAGGCGTTCCAACATAGTTTATGAGTTGTTAGTTTGTCTCATGTGTTTTCCCCAAAGTCTGATAGCTATTTCCCGAAGTTAGAGGGTCTTATACCTCTATGGATGGCTGGAATGTTTGATTTCTATGTATTAATTATCTTATAGTTATACCTAGCATGATTAATGGCTTGCTATTACATGTTCATGTCTGCTATTAACTAGTTACACTTGAAATCCCTTGTCTTTCACCAACTTATTGTCCATTTAATCCATTTTTCCCAGAGATCCCTTCTATCGTGAATCAAATCGGCCCTACAACAGCTTTACATCATCACCTCATAAGCTTCCTTGACCTGTTTGACCCCATAGCCCAATTTATCTACATCTTGTTATCCAGTTTATGTATTTGATCAATTTTATCCCTCGAAAACTTAAAAACTGAAAAAACCAAAAACACACTTCATAACTACCCTAATATCAGGAAATCGCAAGTAAACACACCGACATCTTTTACACTTATAGAGAGAGCCCTCTCTGAGTCCAGGAAGGCTAGGTCCTTGGGCTCCAAAGCTTGGTTTGATGTTACATCGTCATTTGGCTAGCCAATCGGCCAAATCACGGGACCCTAACACCATGTTCCTTTGGTAGGACCTCATGTTTAACAACATCTTTCGCCTCTCTAAACACCACATCTCGGTTGTACACAACCTTCCTTGATTCTGGGTTCCAAAGCTTGTAACCCTTTAAACCATCCTTATACCCAATAGAGATGCACCTTTCAGATTTATTATCCAACTTACTCATTTTCTCCTTTGGAACATGTACATATGCATCACATCCAAATACCCTTAGATGTGAAAGAGAGGGTTTCTTACCAGTCCATACCTCATGT
This sequence comes from Pinus albicaulis, assembly GCA_034641835.2. NCBI lineage: Eukaryota > Viridiplantae > Streptophyta > Pinopsida > Pinales > Pinaceae > Pinus > Pinus albicaulis. Next base: position 37,024,321 of record MU968480.1, read on the forward strand.
GAAGTATTATCCTTCAACGGTGATAAAGGTGATCTGTTAACCAAGTAACATGTAGTCTCCACTGCCTCTACCCAGAATTCTTGTCCTAACCCGGTACCACTGAGCATGCTTCTTTCTTTTTCCATTAGTGTTTTGTTCATTCTTTATGCAACTCTGTTTTGTTGAGGTGTGTATGGAGTAGTCTTCTGTCGTGCTATACCACACTTCTTACAGAGCTCTTCAAATTCCTTCTTGCAGAACTCCCCACCATTATCTGTCCTCAGCATGTTTATCTTCTTCTCTGTCTAGTTTTCCACCAGAGCCTTAAATTCTTTAAATATATCAAAGAATTCAGATTTCTTCCTCAAGAAATATATCCATGTATTCCTTGAGAAGTCATCTATGAATGAAATATATTACACAGACTTACCCAGTGATGGAATCGACACAGGTCCAAACACATCACTGTGCACAAGCTCTAATATCTTGTTTGCCCTCTTAGCACTAGAAGGAAAACTCACATGATTTTGCTTCCCATATACACAATGTTCATAGAAATCAAAATCCAGAGAGCTATTAGAAATACCTTCTACCATACCATTTCCATGCAGTATTTGAAGGCCCTTCTCTCCAATATGTCGAAGCCTTTGATTCCATAGCATGCTCTTTTCTCCAGAGACCGCTAGGATTTCTGGTCCACTTTCGGGAACCAGATAACTGTTGCACCCATAAATAACAGTGCTTCCCTGAAGCTTGTACATAGTTCCAATCCAAACTACCCGCATTAGTACCAGTGCTCCCCGAACCATATTACATGTATCTTTCTCGAACACTGTTTTTACACCTGCATCATCCATGTCGCTTACATAAATCATATTTCTGGCCAATGCAGGAATGTGCAGAACACCAAGAAGTGTTCTAATCCTTCCACCTTGTAGCCTCATCTTGACTTTTCCACGTCCAGCAATTCTGGCCTTCCTATCATCCCATAGGAAGACATCACCACCATCATATTTCTCATACTCGCAGAACCACTCCCTATGAGGAGTGAAGTGAAAGGATGCACCTGAGTCAATCAACCATGACTCAAGATATACATGTGTTTTTTAAGAAGAAGGAAAATACACATCCCCACCTTCATCTGAGGTGGTTTTTGCCTCTGCGGAAGGAGCATCATTAGATCCCTTTCCTTTCTCAAGAGCTTTAGATCTATAGTCCTTTTTGTAGTTCCCTTCCTTTCTGTATTTCCAACACACCTTTACAAACTTTCCAGGATATTTAGATATCCCTATAGATTTATATCTCCCACTCGAAACCTTATTCTTATTTCTGTTCTAGGACCTTCCTCATACAGATAAGGCATCTCCATTATGACCCTCCATATTTCTAGGACCTCCATATTTCTCTGTCTCATTTCCACCGACAGAAAGGCTGAGACAATGTCATCAAAATTCAAGGTAGTTGTATTGCTACCTATTTCAATAATCAGACTGTCCCATGAATCTGGTATAGAACACAACCAATTGATGTACTTATCTCCATTTGAGATTTTAATATCAACAAATGACAACTGACTTACTTTGTCACCGAGTCTCCATCCTTCATCCTCAGGTTATACAGCTTTTTCCATAGGAACAATTTATTCACTAGAGACTTAGATTGGTACAAAGTCCCTAGCTTGTCCCAGAAGGTCTTTGTCGTAGCTTCCCCAGATACATTCAATAATATTGAATCTGAGGCACACAACCGTATTATGCTCTTTGCCTTCGATCTAATTTCTTCCAGTCTTCATCTGACATTGCCATTGGTTTAGTACCTGGATCTACCGCAATCCACTGATCTTTATCCACCAGAAGATCCTCCATCTTGAGCTTCCACAACTCAAAAATCTGACTATTAAATTTCTCGATATATATCTTCCCACCACTCACCATATTCTTTCACTGCAAGAATCGATCCTGCAGGTCTCCCACTGAATAGGGTCTACCTCAGGCCCGAGCAAAAAACCCTCAGCAGCAATGGTGTCCCCTTGAAGCCGAAACTGCTCTGATACCAAATGTAGGTTTTAACCCTATACAGAAATTATCCGCAAACAAATAAAAAATAGCGAGAGCATAAAACATAAAATAGATATACACAGAGATTTTCCCATGGATCCCAAATCAGGACGACCATATTGATTTTTCATTATATTCCTTTTAGTGTTACAACACATATATATACATGTTGAAGCATACATAAACCCCAATCCATTAACCCTGGATTAGAACATAACTATAGTTCCCTTGACTGGATCTACAAAATACCAGGGGTCGAAAACCGTTATGCCCCAAAACCATGTGCAAACCCATGCACAAAACCATGGGCGAGTCTGCCCACCAGAAAATAAGGACCAAATTTTGTTTCCTGGGGCGCTGCCCCATACCCAGAATAGGGGGGGCTATCGCCCCCCCTATGACCCCCTTGCTATGCCCGGCACAACGTACAGGAGG
>MU968480.1:37026891-37115409 GCA_034641835.2 Pinus albicaulis
AATTAGCAGTATATTTAAAATCGTAACCAAGGAAAATCGTGTATTAAACAATAGCAAGAGCATAAAACATAAAACAGATAAACACAGAGATTTTCCCCTGGATCCCAAATCGGGATGACCAGCTTGATTTTTCATTATATTCATTTTAGTGTTACAACACATATATATACATTCCGGAGCATACATAAACCCCAATCCATTAACCCCGGATTAGAACATAACCGTAGTTCCCTTGACCGGATCTACAAAAATACCAGGGGCCGAAAACCATCGAACCCCAAAACCATGTGCAAAACCATGCACAAAACCATGGGCGCAGTCGGCCCACCAAAAAAAAAAGGGTGACCAAAAATATTCCTGGCGCTTCCACGACTCGAAGAGGTGGGGGCCGTCGCTCCATGTGACCCCTTGTTGTGCCCAAGCAACATATAGGGAGGGGGGTTGTCACCCCCCCTGTTACCCTCCCACACATGACTAGTTGTGGAAAGAATATAACACAAACTCAATAGGGAATATCACCCTCCCAAGCATTAGATCATAAAGTTGCCCAATAAAATTGATAGTCTTCGTACCTCTTCTTCTTCTCCCGTGCCTTTTAAAACATTATTCCTTGATAATATTGTTGTAAATGGGTACATATTTGATGGCTTAGAGAAGGGTTATGTTAACACACAATTTCTTCAATTATCCTGGAAGTTTAGCCTCTTCCAGGGTGTGTTGTTTAGGTTGGACCAAGATTTCAGGATAGGGAGGTGTATTAGCTTGAGTGGTATTATCTTCCTTCTCTTATTCAATTTATTTAGGTGGATAAGGTGGGTGATCATATGAAAGTACCTTCCCAGGCTGAAGGTTTACCTCTTTGATTTCCACAACATAAGTAGGATAGGATTTCCCCTACTATAAATCTGTTGTGCCTGCTTATTTTTTAGATCCAAATTGGGTTGGGGAATCATTTGAGGTTGATTAGATGGGTTGTGGTAAGGGAGTTATGGTTGAGGTTGAGGAGGAGGAAATAAGGCAAGAGGTTGGCTACTTGAGGCCTCCATCCTTGTGGGAAGTTTCCCCCTTGAGGAGGCTAATAATGATATGTCTAGAAAGGTGGTTTAATAGGATAAAGGGGGTAATGAGGAGCATAGGACCAAGGAGGGGGAATGGAACAATATGCATGAGTTGGAGGGTACCAAGGCTGGAAATGTGCATTCTGATTTGAATTGCAAGAAGGATAGTGTGCACCTAGCAAGCCCTATTGATAAGGTTTAGGACTTTGGGGCCTTCTCTGTTTGATGAAACATATCTACTCCAAGTCATTCTCATCTTCTTGATACACATGCTTTAGGCCTAGAAGAGAGGGGAATTTTTTTGTTGCGTGGTTCTCCTCATAGACAAAGCATACCTCTATGGTGTTCAATGGACATTCATTTTTGGGGTGCCTCATACTACATCTAGGGAAAAATATGGCTAGTGCCCTTTCTGATCACTCTTGATTCCTGTTGATATCATATTGTCAATATGAAAGGAAAAGGTATGAAAAAATTCACTCTTAAATTCTTCCAACATAATCTTTATCTCATGTTTGATTTTTGATGCGAAGGGAGAAGAGTTGACCAGGCCTTGACTAGAACTACCTTTTTTCCTAGTATACCTAGAATGATTTTTTAGTATTGTCCCGATGTCATCGTAAGTTAGCTAGTAAATATGTCCTCCATACAGAATAGTTATGGTATCCATCACATCATTCATAATTCCTCGGATAAGTACAAGCTTGAGTGATTCAGGATCAAGGGTACACTTAGCCCTTTGGTATTTGAGTTGGAACCTTTTCTCATAGTCTTTGAAGGATTCATATTGGCCACGGGGTCATTCTAAAGATTTATTAATTTTTCTCCTTTTACCTATAATATTTCTTGTACTTCTCATTAAAGGCTTGTTGAATTTTTTCATAGGTGGTTATAATACCTCCACATAAACTTATAAACCAATGCACGGTTGCATCCTCAAGGATGGAGGGAAACAAATTCAAATTTTTTTCATAATAGGCATTGTCATAGGTCCCACAAAGTACAAAAAACTCAAACATAAATTTTTCAGGGTCCTTAGAGGGTAATCCATGGAAATATGGAAGGGTGGTAGGGATTATATTCTTCATCCCAGTGTCCCCATTTGTCTCTCAGACAGGGAAGAACTCATTTTGACAGTTTTCAAGCATGTTTTGGGTAGGTTATATGGGCTCTTCGTCCACTATGGGTACCTTAAAAATTTCACGTTTCTCACCTAAAGGTTTTTATAACTACCTTGTAGTCAGAGAGGGAAGCTCACAATCACCAAAGTATAAGGACAATAATAAATAGAAACAAGCTCATGAATGCATGATAGAATCCATTCAATAAACCAATAATCTTCAAATTTAGTATTCCTCAAGTGTGTAGAAAGTCACATCTTGTATTAAATCACATACATAGACCAGAAAATTAAATCAATACCAATATGAGCCTTAAGGAATCACATTAAACTTATTATTAGCATTCAAGTGGAAGATCTTGAGTGTCACTTATAAATTAGAAGACCTAGAAATTGAGATTGGGACTGCAAATTTCTACCCAACCGTAGAGAATTTACAACCACATTCACTTGTAGTTGCCACCCTCGAGCTAGATTTTACTGCTTGAGGTAGCATTATTTAGAGTAATATTAAACCAATATTATCATCTGAAATAAGGTGTCTCAAGGGCGCCTCACCTCCACCCACTAGCTATAAAATTAATTAAATAAAAATTGTGAACCACTTCACTCACAAAGAACCATCATCTACTCAAGAGATGAAACCACTATGATCATTTTAAACACGGTATCTCAAGGCTACACTACCTTCACCCACCAACTATTAAACAATTTCTCATAAGTTAGGGAAAAATTCCTCTTATATAAAATGACTTAGAATAAAACTTCACAACATCTCTTGGGATTTAGACATAGAGTGTCTCAATTAAAATGTGGAGAGAGAGTGAGATATAGTTAATGATAAGGAGGTTTTATTAGGTATGTTAACTATGAAAAAAATAGCACTACACTTCTCTAGTATCTCCTCAGTAGAACTTCCAACTATGTTCTCAACCAAACCCTATGGAACTACCATGACGTGTTATCATCTCACTAGCTATAGGTGCCTCTAGCTCTTAGAAATTGTCAACCATCACTGTCTCCAATGGTTTATCATGCGGTTTTATTAGGTATGTTAAATAAGAAAAAAATAGCATTGAACTTCTCTAGTATCTCCTCACTAGAACTTCAAACTATTATCTCAACCAAACCCTATGGAACTACCAGTGGGTGTTATCATTTCACTAGCTATAGGTGCCTCCACCTCTTAGAAGTTGTCAACCAACATTGCCTCCAATGGATTTATCATCCCTGTAAAGCACAACTATTGCTCACTAATTGTACTTTGTAAAGCCTCATGGGATTAATTGGAATATAATATAAGCTTTCTCTATGATTATCAAATAGAAAGTGTTATGGGTATCTCAGTTCATCTATCATCTAACAAGCCTCATGGGTTTCTTATTTTTCTATCATTAGATCTATGCTCTTTTATTATCATCTAGCAGGCCTCATGGGTTCTCAATTGTGTTATCATCAAGGCTTCCATCTCCCTTAGTTCTCTTAGTCCTCCTATTCATCTCCACCCTCTCAGTGAATAAGCCTCATTTCCACTTCTCTACATGTGCGCGTGAATATTCAGTGATCATATTTTCTAGAGGATACTATCGACCTACACTTCATGTTTTTGTAATTGGAAAAATTTCCTCATACTTTTATGGGTCTACACATGACCTTCTCATGCCAACACAACCCATACTCACTCATTATTTTTTTTCTTTTTTTTTTGCTCATAATTGTTTCCCAAAGAGAACATGGGCATGTCCTTCATTTCCTATTGAATTTAATACACAATCATCGCATCTGAAACCACTTATCCAACCCACGGTTTATAATTAATGTAACTACTTCCTCAAGAAATATCATTCCTAAAGCTTTGGAATCTATGTCCCTTTTCTCTCATCCATTTTAATTTATGGTTACCTGGTTACAATGAATTATTATCAATGTTTCATTAGGAAAATTTTGAGGTCTAAAATGGGCTTCCTAAGGAAATTATAAAATAATAGTGGAAATAATAAAATAATATTTGATTACATCATCAAATTTTAGTGGGAAAAAGAAAAAAATATTGTAATATCCCAAAATAGGGAAAATAAGCAGTGATGGGAATATCTTAAGATATTCCAATTTTGGACTACTCAGCAAGGCATTCACCGAAAAATTCATTTTCATAAATGTAAGTCATAGAAATGAAAATAATCACTTGGATCCACTAGATACATCCATATATCATCTAATTCCAAGAGGATATCAGAAATAAATGAAAGTAGGTGAGGTAAACAGACCTCCCACAATAGTGTAGCTGAAAATGACTAAAAACCCCAGGCACTGCTACTCAGAAATAATGCATAAAAGAGACTATGTATTATTTTGAGGGTTTTAACTCAGAAAATAGGAGAGAGATAGATCTACTCATATATTATTTAATAATGCTTTAAGAACTGAGATCTAGTCTCCTTATACAAAATACAAGAGAACTCGGCAAGGGTTTCTTTTCAAACACTTTGTATACAAAATGTGATATTCTGAAATTTATTGAATCACCACTGCAACACTGAAGAATAAGAGTGTAGAAGGCATGAAATATTTCTGATCTGATGTAGATCCCTCAAGGGCTTCCTCCCATGAAAGGATGAACCTCTCAATCACAAGAAAACATGCAACGGAGCCACTAGACCATGCACTGAAGCTGCCTCCAAAAATAACGCATTCCCTAGCTGGAACAACGCTGGGAATGTTATGGAAATGTGTGGTCTAGTACGACAGATCTGAAATCAGCTCTAGACCTCTCCAAAAAGGTCTCTGAAGTGAAGGAAATCTTCCTCCAAGGAGAAACTAGCTTAGAAAGTGGGATTCCAATCCCTTCCACTACTGCACCCTGCAACACTGCACAATCTCTGGCATAAAATGAGCTGATGAAGTAGGTTGAAGCTTGGACTAAAAACCTGATGTGGAAAATAAATGCAAGCTTTCCCAAGGGGCTCCTCAAGGAAAGAGGTGGGATTCCCTCTCGGGAACACCCAGTGCTAAACAACACTCCTACCCTTCTAAACAACAAGAGGAAGCAAAAGTCTGAGCAGAAAAGAATAATAATCTAAAAAATTGAAGAATAATGCTGCCATCCTCTTCCTTGAGTAAAAAATGAGTTTTCTTGCCCTTGGCCCCACTCAATTAGGTCATATCTATCCAAAGGTTCATCTCCCTCCAAAACTGTGTTATTCCTTCTTGGATTCCTCCTCCTCCACATCTGTGTTGTTGACTTACTCAAAGTGGACTGAATCAACTTGATTTTATCCCTGTTCACACATGGAGACGTTTTATTAATCTAGAAAGAGTATCCCCTTTCACACTTGGAGTGTTTTTATCCCTCCTTAGGAGACTTATGGGCTTTTCTACCCACTTATTCACCAGCTAGAGCTGCTGCTAACTCTAATGTTCCATTTAGCTTTGAGGCTAAAATTTTGGAACATTACAATCCTCCCCTCAAAAATATTTTCTTGTCCTCAAGAAAATGTATAGGGAGAGAAAAATTCCTCCCCTCCTCCTCATGTGGCCTCCCATTAATAGCCTCCATCACTGCATCAAGAGAATCTGCAAATAAAATTTCATCCAATGTTTCCTCCAAAGTGTGCAAAACCAAATGGTCTACATCAATCAAAGGTGGAAAGTGTGAATGAAAACCTACTTGTTGTCTGATGGCCTCCACAAATTAGGAGTGATCACCAACATGGTGAATGAGTGCCTCCCTCACCCATGTTATCATCCAAATTAAATGAGCCATCCTAGGTAGCTCATCAAAACAATCATCAACCCTGTTTTTATACAATGTGTTGGGGCTGCATGGAGAGATTAGATCATGCCATCCAAATGGTTTCTCTCTCAATTTATGGTAGAAATGGGGCTGCCTTTTTCCTTGGTCTGAAATGACATGGCCTCCAAGAATGGCCCAAGCTCCCTCATCAAACAATCCAGCCATGAAGTGCCTCCTCAAGTTCTCCAAGCGGTTCCTCCAACAAGAAGAGGAAAAATGTGATGTGGAAATCATGGTTCGCCCATGGTTCCTCCTGAAATGTACAACATATAAAGTGGAGAGAATCATGCTCCCAATGGGCATCTTCAATCTCAATCCCACCCTCCAAACAAAACTTGCCATGAGAAAAAACATATCAGCAATACATAGAAGCAAAGTACAATAAAAACGAGTTGCCAAATGACAACCGAAGAGTGAATCATAGTTCCACTCATGGAACCAGTGCAGTGCATCCTTTTCGTGCATAAAAATAATAAATAACAAGTGCTTTACCAGCCACTTGTTTTCTGCCATAGTCATCTCATAAGATGAAAACATGAAGTTACAAGATGGTGTCAATGGTGTACACCAAGAATCATGTGGCTTCCCCCACAAACCACCAAAAATATAGCCAAAATCAATGCTACAGGTAGCTGCAAGTACATCATCATACAATATGCAAGAAGGGATAATCCTTCTTGGTACAACATGTTGCTCATATAAAGTAAAGAAGTATAAAACATAAAGTGGAATTATACATTCTCCACCATGTACTTGGGACCTTGAGCTGAAATGGCTGAACTGGAAATTCTCCCTCACCTCCAAAGAGTAGGGAAGTGGCTATGACATCCTCTCTATCACCATATGGGTTATCCATCTCCCCATATGCTGAAATATATCATGCTGGATGCCCTCCCAAATAAACTCCTTTTCGAAGGAAAGATATGCATCAAATTGCATGGAAAAGAAGTCCTCATGTGCTGCATCTAGCAGCTTCTCCTTGAGCTTAGAAGCTCTAGTCAACAAGACTTTTCCATGAGAATATATGACCAAATCATCCACCATATATCTATCATCTCCATCTGAGCCATCAAGAATCATGCACTAATATCCTTGGAGTACTCTACAAAGAGATGAGACCTCCAATATGGATCAATCCTCCTAAGAGACAATGTTGATGATCTGTAATGTGAAGCTCTCCACATGTTGTTGTCTTCTCCTTTGAAATCTCTAATGCCAAAGTCATCCTCCAAATTTCTTCCATGCCCATCACGCAGCTACTAATGCTCAAAAAGAAGTAGTGACCTTTGGAAGTTGGCCTCCCATGAGAAGCTCTCCTCTAAAAAGAATCTCCCAATCTTGGCCAAAGCAAGCATGAGTGGCCTCCATCTACTCCAATGTATGGAGGATTCCTTCCTCAAAAGAATTACCCTCTGTTTCTCCAAATCCATGGAGCATCTCCCTTGCACCATGAAGGTTCCACCCCCCCTGACTGCAGCAACCTCTGCCAGCGCAGTACAGATACTAAGAGTGGGTGGTGCTGAAAATGGAAGGATGCTCCCCTCCTCGTGTTTATCCCAAACTCTCTGCACTACACTAGACTCATCCAAAGTTTTCACCTCTCTGGAATCTAAGAGTGGTGAATCCAAAGACAAGATGTCTTCCATCAACTCGAGATCAGGGGGGCTCCCAAGTGGAATGCCTTCATGTAGTGAGATATCAATGTCAAGAGTAGACTGCACATATGGTTGGGCAACCTTGCCCTTGCCCTTACATCACAAATCAGATTGCCTCTACCTTGCATTAGCCTTTTTAAATAGAGAAGGGTGTGTGCCTCTCATCAAGTGATGTTTCTCTTCCTCCTTACCTCCTCCTTCCAGCTGCAATGCTGCACAATCATGTTGCTCACTGATTGTGTTCGGAACTCCATGTATGAGATCTTGGGGAACTTCTTGTAAGGATACAAGAATCCTTTCTGTTGGAGCATGTGCTCCTCCTCCTTCTACATGAGGTACTGCATGTGCTCTAGATGTGACAACGTTGTTGCCCTCATATTCATCAATGTGTATGGGAAACACCTCAATAGTTGGATCCTCCTATGAAAAGGAGATCCCCATGCCCTCTTGTTTAGGAATATGAAATAGAGGTCTTTCTTCCAACAATGTGTAATGAAAGATGTCATATTCTCCGATGGTTTTTTGAAGTGGATTTTCCTCCATCACATGCAAGGGTTTTGTTCTCTCAATTTGTCCTTGCTCATGTGTCTTAGGAAGTTTTTCACCAAACCTTCCCACAAATGTTTCTATGAACCTTGCATAAGAGAAAGTGTTTTCATTCTTTAAAGAACAAGATTCAAAAATCCATCATGCATGGGCATTACCTCTAAACTGCAGTGCTTCAAATCTGATGGCTTCATCTTCATAAATATGGTGATGCTGAAAATAGGAGTCTAGCTCCTTCACCCAAGCTCCAGCTGAACATGTAGGTGATCCGGCAAAAGTAGATAGAAGAAATCTACCTGCATCCTGCTGCTTACTCTTCTCCACTTGGATCCTGTAAAACTCTTGGAAATCAATGTGATCTCTAAACCTCTCAGTTTGAGATTCATACTCCTACAAAAAATCACTAAGAGTTCTCCTCTTAGGCCTTCTTCCTCCTCTCATCCATCTGAAGATAGATCTATGCATTTGACTGCATTGTGTATCATGGTGTGTAGCTGCATGCTCACACTCTGTGTAGTAGATTCTAATATAGATCCAAATTACTTGGAATATCATCTCATTCTCATCCTCTTCGACTCTCCTTGAAATTTTTCATAGATTTTGGAAGAAGCTTTGTAAGCTTGTCTCCCTTTCTCCTTCACATCTTGAAGCTTTCTAATTTAAAGCCCATCTCTCCTTCTTATGAAATGTAGTAGCCTGAGATCACAAACTAAGACAAGATTAAATCTCTAATACCACAATGTTCAAAATAGGGAAAATAAGCAGTGATGGGAATATCTTAAGATATTCCAATTTTGGACTACTCAGCAAGGCATTCACCGAAAAATTCATTTTCATAAATGTAAGTCATAGAAATGAAAATAATCACTTGGATCCACTAGATACATCCATATATCATCTAATTCCAAGAGGATATCAGAAATAAATGAAAGTAGGTGAGGTAAACAGACCTCCCACAATAGTGTAGCTGAAAATGACTAAAAACCCCAGGCACTGCTACTCAGAAATAATGCATAAAAGAGACTATGTATTATTTTGAGGGTTTTAACTCAGAAAATAGGAGAGAGATAGATCTACTCATATATTATTTAATAATGCTTTAAGAACTGAGATCTAGTCTCCTTATACAAAATACAAGAGAACTCGGCAAGGGTTTCTTGTCAAACACTTTGTATACAAAATGTGATATTCAGAAATTTACTAAATCACCACTGCAACACTAAAGCATAAGAGTGTAGAAGGCATGAAATATGTATGATATGATGTATATACCTCAAGGGATTCCTCCCATGAAATGATGAACCTCTCAATCAGAAGAAAACATGCAACGGAGCCACTAGAGCATGCACTGAAGCTGCCTAAAAAAAAAAGCATTCCCTAGCTGGAACAACGCTGGGAATGTTAGGGAAATGTGTGGTATGCTACCACAGATCTGGAATCAGGTATATACCTCTCCAAAAATGTCTCTCAAGTGAAGGAAATCTTCCTCCAAGGAGAAACTAGCTTAGAAGGTGGGATTCCAATCCCTTCCACTACTGCACCCTGCAACACTGCACAATCTCCAGCATAAACTGTGCTGATGAAGTAGGCTGAAGCTTGGCTTGAAAAAATAGTGTGGAAAATAAATTCAAGCTCTCCCAAGAGGCTCCTCAAGGAAAGAGGTGGGATTCCCGCTCGGGAACACTCGGTGCTAAATAGCACTGGTACCCTGCTAAACAGTAAGAGGAAGCAAAAGTCTGAGAAAACAAGAATAAAAATATAAAAACATGAAGAATAATGCTACCATCCTCTTCCTTAAATAAAACATGAGTTTTCTTGCCCTTTTCCCCACTCAATTAGGTCATCTATATCCAAATATTCATCTCCCTCCAAAACTGTGTTATTCCTTCTTGGATTCCTCCTCCTCCACAACTGCGATGTTGACTTACTCAAAGTGGATTGAATCAACTTGATTTCATCCCTGTTCACACATGGAGGTGTTTTATTAAGCTAGAAAGAGTGTCCCATTTCACACTTGGAGTGTTTTTATCCCTCCTTAGAATAATTATGGGCTTTTCTACCCATGTATTCACTGGCTAGAGCTGCTGCTAACTCTAATGTTCCATTTAGCTTTGAGGCTAAAATTTTGGAACATTACAATTATGTTTTCAACTTGTATTTTCAATTCAAATGTCAAGAGGAAACACTAATTGGATGCATAATTTGATTATCCATCCAAGGAGTACCCATGTTTCATAATTTAGATGGAACCAGCTACATGAAAATGAGAAATACATGAAAAACGTAATTGCAATCATGTTTTTTCAGGTATTTCTCATTTCATGTAGCAAGGTCCATTGAAAGTATGAAACATGGGTACTCCTTAGATGAGGAATTAAATTTGTGAGTACTCCCACACAAAATTTGAGTAAAACCTTAGCTAGATAAGTTGAAAATAGGAGTTGAAAAAGTAGTTTTATTATTTTATTATTTTTTAATATTTTTACTTTTTTACTCCAAAAAAGGTGAATCACCCCCCATGGTTGACATCATCATCTTGAATCTTATTGGCTCTTATAAATTCTATTTTGGTTGTACATTTTTCTTATGAGGCCTATTTTAGACCTCGAAATTCCCCTAATGACATGGGAAATTAACCTAAAAGGGATTTCACAAAACACACCCCCTTGCATGAACACTATCTGAAAAATTTTGATTCCCAAACACAAAGGAAAACACACTCAACCCAAGCATAAATGGCTTTGAGCTTTATGTTTATATCTCATTTGCATTCAGTTCTTAAATAGTCACTTTCCCAACACTAAATGGATATATAACTATTAATTTGAACACCTTTCAATGTCTCTCTTGCAATATTCTTGGTTATGTTACTGTGCACTCTAATATATTCAAGCTATTGATGTTCCTATTTTTAGTCAACTACATTAAACTAAACTAGAAAGTCCAATGTCCTGCATCACAACATATCATTTCTCACAAGCTTTATTGCAAAGTGGATTATAATGAAATTAAAATATACTTTTATGAATTGATCCCTTCATGAGTTTTATCACTAAATTTCATATTGATGGGCTACTTCAAAGTCAACCTAGAGTAACTATTTCAAACATACTTTTAACTAGAAATTATCCTTTTCATCCTGAGAGGGATCTCTCAAGGATATAGAATGATATTATCTAAATTAAGTTCAACAGATGGCTAACTTTGAAATTGTGTTTTAAGTGTGTTTTTATGGAGGTGAAATATTTGGATAAATCACTACAATTGGGAATATGGAGTCAGTAATAACTCAATGACATGTGAAACTCCTCTCAGGGAAGCTGGGGCATATAGATATTCTGATGAAAAGATAACATTCAAAGAAAACTAACTATTTGAAGGAAGTTAGAGCATATAATTCATCAATTATAAGTAATAAAACACTGGGATACTGAAGATAAAATTGTAGAACACAAAAGACAAATTCTCATAAGAATATCAATGAATCTCAGGTAAAGAGAAGCAAGTTGCCATTGTATATTACTTATGAAATTTTTTACAATAGTAGTCTGTAGTATGCATCGACCAACAATTTCTAACTCTAAAAATACCTCATTTATAGAGTGAGGAGTCATACAAATGTTTTTCCACCTTCCTATCTTCGAAATCCCACCTCAGAGACCTATTTCAAATAGGACTACATCACCTGGAGACTTCATAGGTATATTTTTGTTTTGCAGAGTTTGAATACAAAATGGACCCTTATTTCATTAAATAACTCAACAATTTAATTTAATAACCTTTATAAACTACAAAAAACTAATTTCCTGAGTGTACTGGAGTGATGATGTGTCACTATTCCATGTGGAGGCTAAGCTGTACCTCCTCCAAGTCAAATTTTACAATTGATTCATACATCTAGTTAGTGAAAATTCTAAAAACTAGGCCTCGAAGATGAGTGTATAATTACCAAACCCTGATGGATTTGAAGAAAATGAGAGAGGTTGTTGTATAAGGATTTTTGCTGAAGAAAAACCTCCTTCTGATCTCCAAAATTATTTTGAATTTGGTAGGAAATTGAAGTTTAAGTTAACTGCTAAAACAATCATGTACATGAAATTTCAGGAAAGTTCGTAGCAAACTCCAAAATCCACCTTCTGCATAACCTTTGACATTTCTGAGTGTTGGATGGTATTTATTGGGTATAATGAGCTAAATACATGCCTTTATAACCCTATTCCATGTATTTTTTGAAGGATTTTTAGCTTAAGGAAACCTACAACGAGTTCATAGCGAAAACTCAGCCTCAAGCCTCAAGCACGCTACGAACTCACCTAGTTTGGAAACAAAATTTATAATTTCTCATTCTTTTCCAAAAAATCATCTTTGTAGCCTGCATAAGTCTTGTGATCATAGCTTAAGACAAAAAGTGACAAAAAATGTGTGGCTTGCCATGTTTAACATCAACATCTTTCATAATCACTTTAGTACCCTTTTTCTTGAATTAAGCTTGTAGCATCTTTATCGAACGAAACTGACTTGATGAGGTGTTGAAAACTGACACAATGGATTTAATACCTTGAAAGACTTCAGGTTGAGATGGAAAGTTTTCCAATTAATTATTTGGCATTCTTTGTTTCCTTGATGAGTTGTCATACACATGAAGTTTGATAGTTGAGATGCTCCCTTAATCAAATGACCCAATGACATTTATTGAACTCATTTGATGATTCAGTTACCTCCTTACATGCGTTAAATGCCTCAAAAATATCACAAACTCATAACGCTAGAAAAATTGAACATTAAGCAAGATCGTAGTGAATTCTGATTGTTTTACATTGATTTCGCTACAAACTTTGGTAAAAGTGTCAAATTCACTCTAATGACTAGATTTTCTCATGCATGAGATATTTTTGAATTTTTCTTTGACATTGAATCGTATCACATGAATGATGACCAATAAGACCACTCACTATATGTGCGTTTTTTGAAAATTATTAATCCAAAATACCTTATTCAACTCTAAGTGACTCAACCTAATTAACATAAGACTAGTCAAATTTTATCATGGATAACAGTGGCTCCAATGGGGATGTTGTGTCCCAGTGGTGCAGTAAAGAACTAGTATACTAGGTGCCTTATCCATTGGGTTGATCCCAACCTCTTGTCATATTATTTATCCTGCATTTGTCCCTCAACATTCTCTTGAAGCAAAAACACTTGTACAAACCGAAACTTGCAACTACAATCTTCAAAATAAATGCTGACAGAGATGCTTTCCCAACGAGCTTATTTATGCACATACCAATCCTACTCTAACAATTGAAGACCAAAATTTCAATTCAATCAATATGAAACCTCTAGTATAACTAGTAAAAGAGCTGATCTAACACATATGCGTCTTGATTGTCCTTGAACAACATTGGAAGTGAGTCATCTATTGGCAACTCAGAATGGAAAATTAATCACTACTCCATAAGAAATGCAAATTTTTTTTTGTCTTATGACTGCAAAAAGCTTACCTATGGATCTTGGAAACCATGAAAAATCACCTTTTCTTTATGATAAAAACCATGAGAGCTAAATTCATTTATAATTGATGGCTTGTTTTGTCCTATGTCTTCAATTCCAAGAACATCATCAAATAAAAATGAAAGAATAAATTTGTCTTCCATTTCGTGTAAATAAAAAAAACCATGCATGCATCCTTGAACATTTTCAGACATGACATCCATATTGTGTATATCAAAACTACGATTTTTCTTATCAAACAAATCATATATAATCTTTGGTAGTTTTTCTTGAGGATTGTCATCTTGATTTTGAACACTAAAAACTCCTATACAAACAACTTTATGCATATCATCCATGTAATTTTTATGACCCCCAAATAGAATAGGTAAAACATGTGTATTGAGCTCTTCATGTAGCTAGAGTTTACCCAAAAGTGAAGTTTCATCACAAGTTACTTCACTGTTAAAAATTTTCATGAATGTAATTTCAACAACCTGATCTTGAGGAGTTTCTTATTGACATAAAATTTGAGAAAAGGAATGGGCTCAAAAATATTTTGAATGTTTGGCTGATACATTTGACTGCATATATTGGCAAGGCTGCAAATCCTCATAAATTTTATGTAACATGGCCTAACTGTCAAATTTCTGATCTATTTTATCTTCAAGAAAATAAGACACTTCGTCTTGATGGGAACCTTCTTGATTATCATGAAAAATAACATGAGAAGATAAGTCATAAAGTTCCTCTAACATATCCTCATCCATGAACTCTCCATTATCACCAATACTTTTAAGATATGG
Organism: Pinus albicaulis; assembly: GCA_034641835.2. Taxonomy (NCBI): domain Eukaryota; kingdom Viridiplantae; phylum Streptophyta; class Pinopsida; order Pinales; family Pinaceae; genus Pinus; species Pinus albicaulis. The sequence continues at coordinate 37,041,360 of MU968480.1, forward strand.
AATGAAAATATCATAAAAAATCACAACAGACTTGTAATAGTGATAAAGAAAAATGATTTTTCTCATAATGTTCTAAGAAATTCCTATGGAGATCTCTTAGAGAGAACAATATTTCCTGGTTGCAACCCTTCATACCACGTTCTAGCTTCATCATCTAGGGTGACCATAAACATTTTCATGAGACAATCCTCAGGAAATTCAACTCGAAACTTATGCACATGCATATGGAGTATAACCAAATGAAGAGAAACATTATATTTATTTTCATCTTTAAATATGGGAAGATAATTTGACCAATTAACTCTTGGCATAGGATTTGGAAAACTAGGGATGTGAGACCGACTCATAGGGGCATAACTGGCATTCTTTCTTGCAATAGAACTCATCTTGGAACTTCATCAAGATATTGGTCTTCAAGTAGTGGATTCATCATGAAGCTATGAATTTATGAATTCTTTAAGAATGGAGTCACAAGGGTAGAATTCAGCCTTGAATGTTTCTAAGCTCTTGCTACATTCAAGAGTTAAATATTTCTATTTGAGAAAAAAATTTCAGGAAAATGTGTCTTCATACTCTCGACAGATGCACCAAAATGTTATGACTATATTGAATACTCATGGGCTGCTTCAACAGTCAACCTATAGTAACTATTTCAAACCTACTTTTAGCTGAAAATTAGCCTTTTCATCCTGAGAGGGCTCTCTCAAAGATATAGAATGATATTATCTAAATGAATTTCAAAATATGGATAACTCTAAAATTGTGTTTTATGTGTGTTTTTATGCAGGTGAAAGATGTGAATAAATCTCTACCATTGGGAAATGGAGTCAGTGTAAAGAACTCAATGACATGTGAAACTCCTCTCATGGAAGTTGAGGCATATATATATATATATATTCTGATGAAAAGATAACATTCACAACATAATAATTGTTTGAAGGAAGTTAGAGCATGTAAGTCATGAATTATAAGTAATAAAACACTAGGATACTGAAGATAAAATTTTAGAACACAAAAGACAATATATCATAAGAATATCAATGAATCTCGGGTAAAGAGAAGCAAGTTGCAACTGTATATTACTAATGAAAGGTTTTACAATGGTAGTCTCTAGTAAACATCAGTAAACACTTTATAACTATAAAACTCTCTCATTTATAGAATGAGGACTCATAAAAATATTTTTCCACATTGCTAGCTTCGAATTCCCACCTTTGATACCTATTTCAAATAGGATTACATTACTTGGAGACTTCCTAGGGATATTTCTATTTTGCAGAGTTTGAATACAAAAAGGACTCTTCTTTCATTAAATAAGTCAACAAATAAATTAAATAAAATTTATCAATTGCAACCAACTAATTTTCTAAGTGTATTGGAGTGTTGATGTGTTATTATGCCACATGGAGGCTGAGCTGGAACTCCTCCAAGTCGAATTTTACAATTTTTTCATACATCTCGTTAGAGAAAATTCTAAAAAATAGGCCTCAAAGATGAGTTTATAATTCCCAAACCCTAAGGGTGTTGCAGAAACTGAGAGAGGTTTTTGTAGAAGGACTTCATTTGAAGAAAAAACTCCTTACAATTTGCAAAATGATTTTTCATCTGGTCATAAATTTAAGTTGAAGTTGACTACTAAAATAGTCATGTACAGGAAATTTCAGGAGAGTTCGTAGCAAACTCCAAAATCCACCTTCTGCAAAACCTTTGAAATTTATGATTGTTGGAGGGTATTCCTTGTGTCTAATAAGCTAATTACATGCCTCTATCACCCTCTTACATGTATTTTTTGAAGGATTTTTAGCTTAAGTAAACCTACAACGATCTCATATCTAAAACTCGGCCTCAAGCCTAGAGCACGCTACCAACTCACCTAGTTTAGAAAAAAAAAATTATAATTTATCCTTCTTTGCCTAAAAATCATGTTTGCAACCTAGATTGTCTTGTGATGATAGATTAGGACAAAAAGTGACAAAAAATTTGTGGCTTACCATGTTTAACATCAGCATCTTGCATAATCACTTTAAGAACCTTTTTCTTCTATTCAACTTGTAGCATCTCGATCGAACCAAACTGACATGATGAGATTTTTACCACTGATACACTACATTTAAGACCTTGAAAGTATTCAGGTTGAGATGGTGAGTTGTGAAATTGATGAGTTGACATGATTTGTTTCCTTGATGAGTTGTCATACACATGAAGATTGATAATTGAGCTTCCCCATTAATCAAATGGCCCAATGAGATTTCTTGAACTCATTCGATGCTTCCATTTCCTCCTTGCATGTTTTGAATGCCTCAAAAAGATCACAAAATCATAATGATGGAAAAACATAGCATTAGGCAAGTTCGTAGCAAATTATGAATCTTTTATAGTGATTTTGCTACGAACTTGGGTAAAAGTGTCAAATTCACTCTAATGACCAGATTTTCTCATGCATGAGATATTTTTGGATTTTTCTTTGACATTGACTCCTATCACACAAATGATTGCCATTAAGACCCCTCACATATGTGCATTTTTTTAAAATTATGAATTCAAAAGACCTTATTCAACTCTAAGCGACTCAAGCTAATTAACTTAAGACCAACTGAATTTTATCATGGATAACAACGAGGATAATCCATACAATATGACTTATAAAATGATAAATCATTCATTGAAAATGATTAGCCCTAATAATAATCTATTAATAAAAATGGTATTGCACTTTTATTGATACATCAACATCTTCATGAATTGAGCACATATTTACTTGTGTCATAAGGTGAATGCTAAGAGAGCCTCCTATATCCATTTAAGGCATTCATGGTATTGGGATCAATGGTCCCTAAATTTGGTCAAGGAATTTATTATCAAATTCCTTTATTCTTTTTGGGTTTGAACCTTGCAATTGTGATGGTTCCCAACTAGAATCTCATCATTCCAACAACACCTTTGGATTCTCAGAGAAACAAAATGAAAGGATGCATTTTTGTGCATATACATGTTGGTCATGCAATTTTAAAGTATAAAAACTCTATTTTTGTGCCATTCCCATGATTGTTCTTTCACTATCCATTTATTCTTATATTGGACTCAACCAAGCCACTGGGTTGTCATACTCCTCATTTCCTCCTTCAATGTCCCTTTACATGTACACTGAGCTTCATTCGGGACTAATTTTGTCATTAGTATCCACTAAACTCTTTCCTAAAACTCCATTATCTTGATTTCCTACCCAAAAATATTTCAAATATCCAAAATATAGAAGACAAAAGAAGAAAAAGAAATAAAATTCACAGTATCTCATGAAAGTGGTAGAAAACCATAAGGATGTTACATGACCATGCAAAATCAATACTTAATTGATAACCTATGCCTAAAACTAATTGAAACATGAGCCACATAAAAATTCAATAATCACAATAATTCCATCCACATGGTTCTTGGTGATTCTCAACACTTTAAGAGTACAAGGTCAACCCAAGCCCTTTACACAATTTAATTTAGTGTCTGTACAAATTATTTACAGTTTACTTACATTTTTGTAGATAGTAATAAAACGTGTTGGTTCCCACACCTATCCAACCTTATTGGTCATTTATGTTAGGTGACAAAATTGTCTATTTTCCAAGTTCATGTTGGTTCTAGGCATGTTTTAAGTTATGCTCCTCACCATCTATTTTTCTTTCACAGTATGTAGTCCCAGTTTATTTATTTGTATTTGGGGGAAGTCTCTATGAAAATGATTTTCCCCACATTTCCAACATATTGTGGGCTTCCTCTGGTACCCATCCCTTATTTCTACTGAGTAATTTGTCCTCCATAATCTACGCTAAAATTCTATTGAGATTCACCTCCGTTGGCGGTGAAGCTTCTTGCCTTCCTCTGTGTCTAATGTCTTGATTTTCCTTTCCTTTTTCCTTTTATTCTGAAACATTCTTTTTCCTTCAAATCAGCTTTAAGCTTTGGTGTATGCCTAAGTTGTTTGTAGTAGTGATTTATCATTTTTACCATGTCGTCTAAGTTTCCTGGCTCATCAAATTCGATCTTTTCCTTGAGGGATTGTGTTATGCCATTAATAAGTCTTTGGAAATTTTCCTTTTACTCCTTGAAGTATGCCACACAAAGATGTAGTTCCAAAATATTTAGTATCACACTCTTCATCATACATCTACCACATTTTGAGCTCATATAACTCCTTTTTGTTGCTGCCAAAATATATTTCAGATAGGTACATGTCCTTAAAGTGTTCCTCAAATTATTTCCATGATAAATCCTAAAATTTTATGCCTTATACATCCTTATGTTCCTCCACCAGATGTTAGCATTTCCTTTTAAGATGAAGGTATCCACCATTTCTTTCATATTCTTAGACTAGTTATGGCTGAAGAAGTTTTTCATCCCAGCAGCCATGTTTTGACATCTTTTGCTTCCATTACGTCACCATCAAATATAGGAGGATTTTCTTACTTAAATTTCTATGGTACATATTCTTCTTCCTCCATCTCTAATTATAATGATGATGATGATGATGCCTTTTGTTATTTCCTTCAAGCTAATTTTCATGGGTGTTGGTCCTCTTCTTTGGAGTGTCTAACAAAGTGCTTCCTTTACTATATATTTACCTAGAATTCTTTGTCCTTTTTTGGATATGCTCGAATATACTCCACTTGTTCTTTATTATTTTTCTAAGGGACTCTTCCTATCCTATGACTACCTCCAACTGATGTTGCCCTTGTCTTTACAAGTATGAAAGGCTTTGCAATATGACTCCATTCACTTCTACTTGCATCTCTTATGCTTTGAAAAGCCTTTCATTTTCCCTGACAAGCCTCTGATCGTTAGCCTTGTAACTCCTAATTTCATCCCTTATAATCCTAAATGTGCCCATTAAGTTAAGAGAGCATGTATTATTCTCTACTAAACTAATATTTCCTCTTCATATTCATGTTGTGATTGGTTAGTTCTATATTTCATGACTCTTCTTTGTATTTCCTTTTTGGAAATTAGTATATTCGTATGTGTTTTCATACACACATATAGATATTATATTAAACATGCATAAGTGCACCATTGTAAGGATAGATGGAACATCACATCCAAGATTAACACCTCCTGACAATAAAATCATGTCCAAGAATTATTATCATGCTATATGCACATGAACCAATCAAGATGATCAACAAGATGTATAATCAATCTACCTAATGACCAAACACTAGAACCTATTATAATGCTTCAAGGCTCATCACATATACAAAGGTTAATATAGGTCTAATTCTTGGACATACTACTTTGCTAACTCAATAACGGGGCACCAACTTATTCCCATTGGTCTATAGTTGGAATCTTTGCTCCGATACCACTTTATAAAATACCTCTTACTATTTTTCATCTGTACTAAGCATAGAAGAAGGTAGTTACCACAATTTTATAACCTCCAAAGTCCAGTTATGAAAAAGGGATCCAAATTTTTGTATCTTTTTCAACTTCTTCAAAGCTTGAAATGGGTGACATTTTTACGTTCATCTCGTAAATTCCTTTCCAATGATATAACATTTTCTTCCATCCAAATCCCGAATCAAAAGAAATGGTTGATTAAAACTATTGCATCATGTTTTTCCACATCAGTTTACCTGCCACGTGGAACCTACGTGCTCTCTACGTAGTTACCATGTGGGCATTAATGTAATTCTCCACATAATAGTTTCCTACTCATTCATGTTTGGTGTCACATTATATAGGCACTCCTCATTTCTACAGCCTGTAAAAATTTACCACTACTTATACTATAATATAAGGTCTCATCAACTAAATGTTATGTAGGACCCCCACCCTGCCCCACCCTTTGTTCACCACCTCACCTTGGAGGTCAAATCACTACAAGGAAAATACCCTCTAGCGGAGGTTATAAAGGAGGTTTTTGGTGTTATAAAATGTTGTGTAACCAGCTCCAAAAATAGAAGAAAAGAGATATGAACACCTTAGAAATAAGCCACTTCGAGGGGGCAACCTCCAATACATTACATAAATGAACAATTCTTCGATGATACAATTTACAAAACCTCCTTTCTATATATAGGAGTCCATGGGGCCATAATGTAATCCTAGTGGGCCACAATGTAATCTTAGCCGACCTAACAATAATAATTTAAGGGCACAATAATAACAAAATGGGGGTTACAAGGGTACAATAATGACAATAAATGGGTTACACTAACAACAATAAGGTACTATACTAGTAATATAGGGACCTAACATGCCCCTCTCCTTCAAAAAAGTGTTGTCCTCAACGCTTGAGTAGCTCTGGGTGCTTCTGTATAAAATTCTCATCCTCCCATGTAGAATCTTCAGTGGGTAAGTTCTTCCACTTGATGAGATACTCTGAAATTGATCGATTCCGTAATTTTCGAGTTCTTGTTTCCGTGACCGCTTCAGGTTCCAATATCATTTTTCCTTCCTCATCAAGTTCTGGCAATATTGTTTGAACTGGAAGATTTTCACCTATAACCTTGTTTAAGCATGAAACATGGAAAACTGGATATACTCGCGAAGAAGCAGGAAGCTCCAATTTGTATGCCATAGTGCCAATCTTTTGCAACACCTTGTAAGGACCATAGTATTTTGGCGATAATTTATTATCCTTCTTAGCTTGCTTGAGGGACATTTGTTTATATGGTTGTAGCTGTAAAAATACCCAATCTCCTACATCAAAACTTCTCTCGCCGCGATGTTGATCTGCCTGTTGTTTCATTCGATTTTGTGCCAAATTCAGGTTATCCTTTAAGAGTTGGAGAACTTCTTGCTGATGCTCGATGTGATCTTCCACTGCTTGAACCTTCGAATTTTCCCTTAAATATGATGTGATCGATAGTGGATGATATCCATAAAGTGCCATAAATGGGGTCATTTTTGCTGCAGTATGGAAGGAAGTGTTATACCACCATTCAGCGAGAGGTAACCACTTGACCCATTGTGTTTGTTTATCAGATACAAAACAACGAAGATATCCTTACAAACATTTATTTACTATCTCAGTTTGACCATCAGATTGAGGATGATAAGATGAGCTATGAGCTAATTGAGTACCCAAACAAGAAAATAGCTCCGTCCAAAAATTTCCAGTAAAAATGGGATCTCTGTCGCTCACAATAACCCTTGGGCTTCCATGTAGCTTTTGAATTCTGTCCATAAATGTAGTAGCAACCGTACTTGCTTTAAATGGATGAGATAATGCACAAAAGTGTGCATACTTGGTAAGTCTATCAACTACCACCATGATGACATTCTTTCCTTCGGACTTAGGTAAACCTGTGATAAAATCCATTGAAATCTCCTCAAAATGTTGACTTGGAATGGATAAAGGTTGTAGAAGTCCTGGGGTCTTGATTGTCTCCACTTTATTCTGCTAGCAAACCAAACATTTCGCCACAAACTTTTGAATATCAGATTTAAGGCCATCCCAAAAAAATTCTTTCTTCACCCTGTGGTAAGTTTTTAAAAATCCTGAGTGTCCTCCTAAAGGAGAAGTGTGAAATTCCAGAAGAATATTTTGTTTTAGTTGGGAATCCTTACAAAGATATAAGTGATCTTTGTACCATAAGGAATCATTTCTGGTTTTAAACTTGTCATCAAGCCTTCCATGTATGCTTTTAGATCATTCTTCATGTCATCCATCTTAGCTTCCATGCCCACTTCCATGCCATCCATATTAGCTTCCAAACCATTCATCTTAGCATCCATGCCTTTCTTCAAACCATCCATCTTAGTTTCCATGCCTTTCTTCAAAACTTCCATTCCATTTTTTGTTGTTCTTTGCGAGAGCGAAATTTGTTGCATTTGCTCTTGTAATTTTGATATGTCATGTTGCCATTCCTCATCTTCATGAGTCATAGTAGAGCATTCTAAAGGCTTAATGGGTGTTTAATTCTTTTTAGGGGCCATTTTAGAATCCAATACTGATATCTATTCTACAATATGCCCTTGGGATCAATTTAACTTGATTATTCAAACAAGACTTATGCAATTTGGAAAAAACATACACACCTTTTTCTTGCTTTTGAGGAGCTCGATATTGAAATTGGATTATTTCTGTGATTGTAGCACTTAAATATATAAATTTTGGTACCAACGTAGCCCTATGAATTATCTTTCGAATGCCAGAGGTCTGACCTGATTTGGATTCTCCAAGACAAAGTTGTGTCCAATCTCCCACAATGACCTAATTATGGACTGGTTCAGTAGTGCGAACTTGTACGACTTGCCATGTGTCACTGTTTCATCCTTTGTCTCTGAAATTGATAGCCAAGAAACTACAGTCTGTGTACTTGCTACCACTTTTTACGTCACTCCAATCCGATGCCCAGAGAGAGAGTTACTGATCTTTTTCCACGATCACCTCTTTGAGATGAAATTCAGGAGCCTGAAAAAGAACTACCTTCCACAGATCATATCTCCAAAAATATTACAAACCAAGCTCTGAAATTTTTTGACGAATTTCCTCAGGATTTCAGCTTCGCACCATATGAATTTCAGACTCTTAACCTTCATACAAAAAAATTTATAGCGCAAATTCCACGATGACCTGTTTAGGAGCCTGAAAAAGTACCTAACTTCCACAGATGATATCTCTGCAAATATTGTGAACCAAGCTCTGAAATTTTTAGACAAGCTTCCTCAGGATTTCGGCTTCGTACCCTAAACATTTCAGCTTGTGAAACTTCGTAGAAACAAAGTTATAGCAAAAATTCCACGATGACCTGTTTGGAGCAGCGAAACCCTAGAATCCAAAGCTCTGATACCAAATGTTGTGTAACCAGCTCCAAAAATAGAAGAAAAGAGAGATGAACACCTTAGAAATAAGCCACCTTGAGGGGGAAACCTCCAATACATTACATAAATGAACAATTCTTGGATGATACAATTTACAAAACCTCCTTTCTATATATAGGAGTCCATGGGGCCATAATGTAATCCTAGTGGGCCACAATGTAATCCTAGCCGACCTAACAATAATAATTTAAGGCACAATAATAAAAAAATGGGGGTTACAAGGGTACAATAATAACAATAAAGGGGTTACACTAACAACAATAAGGTACTATACTAGTAATATAGGGACCTAACATAAAATTGGCCAAAATTGTCAAAAAAACATTTTCTACAACATCCATTTATGCTTACGGAGGTTTTGGCGGAGCTTTTAATAGAAATTCAACATAACTAAAAAAATGGGCGGCTAGAGGCTATTACGGATGTTTTTTTCATCGGTGCGCTAATACGATTTCAACGCACCAGTGTGTGTCATCTAGTAGGTGGCCCTGGGGCAGCCGAATGTACATGCACCAGGCTGTCAAGGTATAAAACTACACCCGACACAGTGTTGGTGATACAACGCACGGGGTTGTTCTAATTGGTCTTGGGATTTGTGGGAATCCCATAGGTCGTATCAACGCACCAATACGTAGACTTATAGAAATGCACTAGTGCACCGTATCAGAAAAAATCACCGATATTTATAATTGGTATTGGTATTTTTGCGGTGCCCATACGTCATAAAAATGCACCAGTGCATAGTCTCACATAAAAGCACCGGTGCATAGTATCGCACAATTTCACTGACATTTTTAATTGGTTTTGGTATTTTTGCGGTGCCCATAGGTCATAGAAATGCACCGATGCACTCCAGCATAAAAACACACTGGTGTACAATAACTGACACGCACTAGTGTTCATTTTGTATTTTTTAGAAACATCGACTTGTGATAGTACAACTTTTGTGAATTTCCTAAATTCATTATTCATCAAAAGTCGACACATCTTATAAAAATATTCATATTAATTAATTTTTTATTAATGCATTTGAATGTGATGTTTGGATTAATTTTTTATATCATATCATAATTATTATGATTTTTTAAAATTCATTATTCATCAAAAGCCGACACATATATATCTTATAACAATATTGATATGAATTAAATTTTTATTAGTGCATTTGAGAACAACAATGGAGAACACAATAGAATAAATTAAAACATATTTTTTGATATATATATATATATATATATATATATATATGAATAAGACAGTATTTGTCATACAAAATGGGACAGTTATTGGTATCCCTTTGTCTTTCAATTGGGACACAATGTCCATTACATTAAACAAAATGTCTGATTTCACAGATAAATATTTCAAAAAATACAATTCCTTGCTTTGATATCCAAACATATTGATCATTATTCTTCACTTGAACTATTGTCACTGCTAGAGCTACTTCCATGACTTGCGTTATTTTCAAGAATGTTTTGTCCATGGTGTTGATTGTTTTCTTCTTCTTCACCTTCCATCTTCAAACATGAAAATAAACTGTAATGAGTGTATAAAGATTGGTGAGAATAATTAAAATTGCAATAATAAATAATATATTACATCAATGTAAATCGAAAATAAATGACGTACCATAGCAACAATTGACTCATAAAGTATACACATTCTTTTAAAACCATGTACCATGCCATCTTTCAAAACTTCATCTTTTGGCGCAGTTTCATACTTTGTTTCTTGTAAGTTTTATACCCCATAATAAATCATATATTTAATATAAAATATTTTTTTCTTCTATTAATTATAGATGAAGCTAAGTAAAACAATATCAATAGATTCTTACAAATTCCACAATTAATTCCTTCTTTTTGTTGTTGTACATTTTTGCTATTAAAAATCTAACATGTCTCATTGAACAATTCTCTGGAAACTCTTCTTGTAGTTTATATAAAATTTGGTTCTTGGAATCATTGGATTGATTTTTGTATTGTAATTGGAAAGGACATCTATAAATTCATTCCACTAGATCCCTCAAACTTTTGTAAAGGGGTTTCCCCCTTTCGTTAACCTCCAGCACCATTCCAGATGAGCTAAGGAGCAATTCTTTTTCTTTTCCTAGAACAATGCTCCTTTTCTGAGTTGTTGGTCCCTGTAGAACATTAAACAGATGTGAATTAATAGAATATTTGACACATGTTATCTAATAATTTTAAGTATATTATTAATTAAAATTAAAAAAGGAAACTGATAATGGATGATAGTATTTTTTCATTCACGTGATTCATTGTTTTGCAATTTTTCCATCAAGATTTTACGCTCTTCTGGTCCTAGATAAGAAACAATCTTATCAAGCTTCGTCATTTTGTGGCTCTACATGATACACAGTAAACAATACATATTATTTAAACTTACATATAGTTAAAAATAATATTTTTTGTAAACAATTTACAAAGAACTTGCCTTTTTTGCTTTTCTCGACGTGTTATTAGTATTTTTGTTACTTGATCTCTTGTTATTCATTTCTTTATCAATCTGAAACCTGTACCATATCATTCATTAATATATCTATAAATAAATTGTCAAATTTTCAGGTAAAAACGAAATCTCAAGGTATTGGTGTGCCTCTAATGATGTACGCACCTATGTCAGTGCGTGGGGGTCTTATAAACGCATCGCAAAAATAATATAATAGACCATATGGTGCTCTATGTCAACAAGGAGCACTAGTATGTTACATGTTAATCACCACACCGATTAACACAGAGAAATTAATAAAAATCATCTAGTGTTAGTTTTTGTAGCATAAACGCCCTGCGCAAACAAGGGACCACCAAACGGTGCTCTCGGTCAACTAGGAGACCCGGTGCAATGCGTTATATGTTACATGGTGCACCGATTAACACAGTAACCCATTTTTTGTGAAACAACACGTTCGTTGTGTGCCTTAATGAAATAGCTCGTTCTCGGTGTGTGCCTCATAACCTAGCGTATCGATGCCCTATTTTAGATATGGCGCATTGATTAAAAAAAATTGTTTTTAAATTTTTTATTACACAGTACTTGCACGGTGTGCAAGGATAATACAAAGCACTGGTGTGCTAGGTTACTTAGGGCACACTGATAAAAAAAAAAAACCCTTCTTTTTCAAAAATTCACGCAAGGGCTAACATGGATTGGGATCCAACTATGCAAGTCATCCTGTGGGTTGGATGTCAATCTAATATGAAAAGCCCTAATTCTGAAATCATAGAAACAAGGAGAAGAAAGGGCAGAAACAAAAAGAATGAAGGGATTAGGGTAAAAAATGATTTCTTTTTTTCTGTTTCTGAAAATGAAAAAAAAAACTGCAGAAAAAGTAAAAAAAAATCAAATTTAGTCACAAGATCATTTGAAATTCTATGCTACATTGTTTGAATCACCAGAAGTTTGGAATTCTGATTTTCTGAATGCTTTAGTTTGAATGTATTTCACTGCTCCACAGTGCTATTGTGCTCTCTTTCTCTAGGTATTTCTCTTGCAAATATCTGGCGGAATTTTTTTGCAAACATAGCGAAATAATGAAAAGTGTTTAGTATTTAAAGAATTGTTTTATGAAATTAGATTTTCAAAAATATTTTGCCGCCCATTTTTCAAATTACTGCTTTTTTTCACTTAAAGAAAATAGAGTTGTGATTTTTTTATTTGCGGATATCGTTTATGGTGTGTCACTTAATAGAACCGCACCAGTGCATTCATTGATAACATGACACTGATGTGTAGTAACTAAAACACAACGGTGCGGTTATCTATACATTAGCGCCGATTTGTGGTTAAGGCCCCGAAATTACTTTTAGGTGCGTACACCAAAATTTAGTGAACTCAAGCCATAGAAATTGAGAATTATAATTTTGTTTATTCTTGATCAAAATATATAATTATAATTATAATTTTATTTATTCTTCAGAATTAGAATTAGAATTAGAATTGATAAATAGAATTGGAGAAATCCTTGATGGAAATAACTATTCTTCCAATGCATTTTGTTTATTGCAGAAGGTCCCCACTGATTATGTGGAGCGAATGCATTGTGGGGCATGTGAAGATGCAATACTACAGGGCCCAAGTGGGAAATTGTGGCATGTGAACCTATGCTATGCTAAGAAGTGGGGAGTTTTTAGAAATGGCTGGGAAAGTTTTTTTTTCTGAGCAGTTTATTGAAGTTGGAGATATTTTAGTTTTTAGATATGTTAGAAATGTACATTTTATTGTGAAAATATTTGGGCCATTTCTTTTCAAAACTACACCTCTTCTTCTTTCAAGAAAAAAAAAATGAACCTTTCCACAACCTACAACAAGAAAAGGTGCCAACATCAGCCTATGCCATGCATATCTATTTCTAACATGCATATATATTTCTTCTATTGAGGTCTCGAAGGAATTGATTATGGCCAGTATACTTCACTGAGGAATCTGCCTAAATTTTCTTTGGTTCTACCGAAGGGTGCAGTTACTAACAGATACAATATTGTAAGCTCCCTCCAACCCCCATTAAATTTTAGAATATGGAATAGTGCTCAAGTATATGAAAGTATTATTCATTCATATTATCAAAATATATGGGTTCTCTATTAAATGCATAGCTACAAGATTCGGTCATATCGTTGCTAGGAAAAAAATAGTTGATGCGCCACAAAAAAGGGTCATGCACTGGTTCCGGTGCATCTTCTTTTTGTTGTTCACTGGTGGCAATGCACTAGATGATATTCAACACACCAGAGGTGGTGCACCTGAAAATTTTCAGAGTGCCATTGACTATGTACAGTGTCAGGAGTGCGGTGCACTGACTAAAATCTAAGCCTCGGCGCGTATATTTGGGTCAACGCACCAACCTCCTGACATCATTACATAGTCAACAATGTCATCTTTTACCAGGCTGCACCGTTGACACTGTCGAAATGCTGAATGTAGTGCACTAAAAAAAATACCCACCCTGGGGTGGATATTTAAGTTAACACATTGTGTTGTCACTATTACACATGGTCAACGGTGCCCTAGGTAAACGACCACACCGCACTTTTTTAAAATTTTTAAATAACATGATGCGGCTTTCGGTATTTCCCCAGAAATGGTGTGGATACTGTTAGCACCGGTTGTGGTGTGGCCTGTAAATTTACAGGCAACACCATTTACCAGTGCGAGCTGTATGGTTCGAGCGCACCACGCGACAAATATTTTTTTCTTCTTTTAAATGGTTAATTTTAAGGTTATTTGAAATTCTAATCTGTTAAAAATCTTAATTATGAAAAACCAAGAAAAATACCTATACATTCAGCCATCGACGAGGCATATTGGTTGTATAATTTGCAAAAGAAAATTTTCCCACTGTTTTGTAAAATTCAAGCTGGAGATTGATGGGTAATGCACAACAGCAGTGCGTGCAATGGGTGCAATGGGAGCACTGATGTCAGGGCCGTTCGAACAAGGATAAATTTCACCAGTGCTTGAGAGATCTGAAGCACTAAGAAAAGTGACAAATGCAATTTTTTGGCTGTAATTTTTTTTTATTTAACCATGTTCTAGTGCGCGGGGTTTTATAGGCGCACCAATGCAGTTTCTTAAGACCGCACCAGTCAGTTTCTATTTTGGTGCGGTGTTTTATGATGCACCGGTGAGGAAGATTTATAAATCATCGGTGCGCTACAATAACAAGATTCACTAGGCAGGTATGTACGGAGTGCACAGTGTCTGGTGTGACAATGTTTTGTGTGCACCGGTTGTTACACCATTTAGATGAACCCAAGTACACCATGTAAGACCAATTTTACCCTAAGTAAAATTGCTTTCACCATATAAAATAACTCATTTGGTCATATTTAACCCAAAACAAGGAAATTAATTAAATAAATCCTTATTTATTTAATTATGTCCTAAGAACAAGTTATTTAAATCATTATTTAAATAATATTCTTAGTTAAATTTGACTAAATCATCCATAAATAATTAAATAAACCATTATTTATTTAATTATATTCCCATCATTCCCCTAAAATGATAAATAAATCATTTATTTATTTATTATTTATAAAGAAAGGAATTGACCCAAGTCAAGAATCCTTTTCCCTCCAACAAATATAATAAAATATTCCTAAAAGGTGCTTCTAGAATTCGATTAATAATATTTTATTCATGCACCAAGTTCTAGACCGCCCCAATATTTTGTTATAAATAGGAGGGTTTTCCCCATTCATTAGTCACCTTCATTGCATTAGATCACTCTGGATCTACTCTTGGTCACCATTTTCCATTTTGCTTCGTGAACTCCCATTGAGTTCTATGTTTGTTTTTCTACACCAATAAGAGAGAAGAATGCTAGATTTAAAATATTGAGGACTTTCAAGAACCCATCCCACTAAGGAGAACCGGAAAACACCTTTCTTGTTTCCTCTCAGGTGCCCCATTCTTTAATATAATATAAAATTCTTTTAAATACATTATTCTTTCCTTCTCTATTGATGCATGGAGCCATATATTTTATCTGCTTAATGTCTTTTGTGCTTAGATCTGAATTTATGCAGCAAACTTAAAGATATTTTTCAACCATAATCGATGTTAGGGCTATTTTTTATGCGTAGCTAAAGTGATCTTTTACGACGAAAGATTCACACTAACACCGGTTCTTTCTCTTGTTGAGCGCACCGGTGCGGTTTAGGATGATAAGGGCACTGAACAAAAAACATCTGCAAAAACCTCTGCCTGCCAACCTCCTCTAGTAACCTATGCTAGAAATGGATGTCTAGGGTATTCTTATAAGGGTTTCTTCAAAAAAAAACTGCTAGAGGGTCTTTTCCTTGTAGTGAATCCCTAGGATTTCCTTTGTATTCCATCATGAAAGTTGTAGGGAATAACATTCAGGCTTACATGACACCCCACTATTCCATACCACCACCTAAAATCTTTAGAGAAGTGTTTTGAACTAATCGCATGGGGTTTGGCCCCCTTCGTGGATCCCTCCTACATGTTGCTTTTCGTTCCTTCAATACTATGCTTGTTGGATCCACCACTACCACTTCACCTTGAGAGTTAGAATCCTGATCATATTACACCATGCACCACAGTAAATCGTTGGGGTTGATGCAGTTGGGTGGCATATTTGAATTTTATTGTCAGGGTGATGTCACACCCTCCACATGGCTCCTATCTGAGGATGCCATGTGTTACCCGTTTATATGTCACTTGGGCCCACTAAAACCCCAGTTCCTATTCAGATGTGTCTTACGTCCCATATCACCACATTACCCTAAAGCCACGTCACCTCATGCAAAGACATGTTTTCATGTTATAAATTTACTTAGGGTCATCCACCTTAATTCGACAAGCATTGAACATAAATTACCCCACCACATCATGTCGTCGCAGTAGTAAAATATCGAGGGGGATTTCTTGGTATCCCATTGAAATATCCAAGGAAAATAATTTTGGATTCCATCTGATGTTGAGGAATGCACTTACCAAATCAACCACATAGATTCAATGGGAGGTTTCCTTGCCAATGGGCCCCACCATGCCACATAACCTCAAAAAATAAATCCCTCTGGGATTTGACCATGCCTCCACTTAAAAATTCTAGAGTAATTTCCCTACGGTTATGTGGATTATGTGGAAGCTAACACAACATCCAGTGGCTCAAATATATCCAATATGTGTGTTACAGGTCAATTTGGGAGTCATCCAAAAAAAAATAACAATATTTATTAGGGTCTATCCTACTTTAAATTGATTGCTACATGCCCTAAACAAGTCATTCCATTGATGGATTTCCTTCATGAAAGTTTCACTGCTTAGATTCTAGTTGAAGTGCCCCACTGGGCCATCAACGCACCCCTAGATAGCTATAACTACTTTATAGAGCATCTACTCCCATGCAAGGCTACGTTGCAGAGGATCAAAGCCCACTTTAGAGTGCATTGGCCGAATGGGAGTGAATTGTTCATTGGATTTTGGGAATCTTCCCAACCTTTAGTGACTTCTAGAAGTTGTTCCACCTTTCACCTCATCTGATAGCTTCGAATTTGGAACCGATGAAGTCATTAAACCTCTTTTCCTCATATTCCCATGAACAAGGAAACCTCTTCATCAATTTTTAGGAAATCCATTCAATGATTCATTAATATCAAACCACCTTCATCTACTTAGAAAGAGAGCACTGAACATAGTGTACAAGAAAGCAATAAATTGTGTTAAGTAGAGTTATGCTAGTGAAACCACATCTATTGAAGTTATTATGCATGTAATGTGATGTTGATGTATTGTGGATTTCTTGGTGTGATGATGATGGTATTCAAGTTGGAAGAGTGACAAAGAATCGATCAACTGGTTGTACTCTTCCACCTACTTCATAATAAATACATTTGTTCCTTTCCTAATGCACGTGTCAATGATTTTATATGTGTATTTATGAATTCAATCGATTGAATTGTTTAACTTGAATAGGTCATATTGCCTTTATATTGTTTTATGTCTTTTGTTTTCCATGTAAGGTATCAATCAAGCGAGTTAAGTTGGATTGAGAGCAACGAAAGCAACAAATGGAGGTGAGGAAAAGTGAACAGATTACAAGTAGGTTTTCTTCCCTTTATCTCTTTAGTTAAGCAAAATATCAGATATATTTCCTTATGTTGTTCTAAGTGCACCACCACACTTAGGGAAATCATACTTATCCATAGGTTTGTATTTCCACAAAACAAATTGGCGACCACACTAGGGATCGATGGTGTATCCCTGGTGGTTTTATCCTTATCCATACAGATCTAGTAGACTTTACCTACTTATTTTCAATATTTTGAATGTGTTTTCGCAAAAGTAATGTGTTTTCTTGCTTTTTCAGAGAACCCTCTGGCACCAATGCACTTTTGGTCTTGACACAGTGCTCTGCATAGCACTTCTAGCTTAGGGATAGTGCTCTATAACATAGTTTCTCCCTCTCAGGGGTGCGTTTCCCCTGGGACCAACCAAAATCTATCTATTTTGTCTTTTTCCAATTCATCTCAGTGTTTTCTTGTTAAAGTTTCAAGTGATTGAATGCCTTTAGAGACTAGTTTTCCTCTACTCTTCTTGCATCACTTTCGATTCGTTTGATCAATGTTTCTTTTTGTTTTATTTATAATTGTCTCATAGTTACAAATTTAAATTTACATTTGATCAATTCATTATTTTCAAAAAGAGGAATTGTCATTTTAGTATTCGTTTCTCTTTAAATTTTTGAGTGATTGTTTGTGCACTAGTTTCTTTTTCGTTCATCTAAAATTAAAAGAAATTGAAAAGAAAAACATGCATTTTCATATAGGGATTGTGAGTGTTTCTTAGGAATAGTTTAGGGAATTGCATTTAGATGTGCTCAGTGTTGATTTCTTTCAATCTTATTGCTCTATCCCTACTAGCTAGTTTTTTCATGGTCGAAAATCAATTCGAAATGAATGCCTATCTTTTGAATTGCATTCTAGGAATGTTCAATACATCTCGCGGTGAACCTGAAAGTCAAACTGATAATCGAGATCAACATTAAATTTATCTCAATTTACCTAAGGAATAATTGTAACATTAACAATAATGTTTATAGGTCTAGGCTAGAGACGTGTTCCAACATCATTAAACATAGCAACTATCATTAATTGTCTGTGATACATTCCGAGTGTGATATCTCATTCAATGTACGTAAGTATATCGGAGCTTGTCCATGTATTTTTGGGTATATCAGGCAGTGTTATAGTATGAACAGTATAAGGGGATGCTCTCACCGTGCGGTTTCACATTAGAAATAACTAATATGGATTGGGCCTCCACGTACCTTCATGTATATTTGGGAGGAAAACTTTAGGTTGCTTACCATCCATAGATAATAGATTCAGTCGCCTTGTCCTTGTGATACACCAAATACAAAATTAGGGGAGATTCCCTCCATGTATACTAATTCCTTGGTTTACTAAGCTAGTATATTGCAATTCACTATTTATTGGTAAACCTTTTGCTTAGCATTACCCGCTTTTTGTTTATTTTTTGTATAAAATCAATCAGCAATCGTGGAAGAATATCAACCCTTTCCTCGTCGTTCACATAGGAAACTAAATAAGCCACCTTTACCGCCAGAAGCTACACCTAGTAGACGAAGGCACACTCGCCCTAGCCTATCTGGTACCTCTGGAACTCTTGGTGCTACATCATATGATATACCAGAGACATCTCATCCTTTGAGTACCGAGTCTCGAGGCATTTAGACTGATCCTGATTTATCTGCTACTGTCGAGACGAAACTATCATGGTTACTTGAGGACAGTGAAATTCAATCCAGCAAAATGGTAAATCCAGAACCCAAGCTTGTTTAACTCAAAGTCGATCCAGAAGTTGATCTCGAAGTTGAACAACAAGAATTTTTTCTCGTGCAACCATCTCATCCTCAGCCATACTTAACCATCGATTCTTCCTCTTTGTCACAAATTTTACTGCCTGAAATTTATCTCCATCCTGATGCCGAAGTAATTCCACCTGGTTTAATTTCCATTGAGGAAATACCACAAGAAGAAACATCACCTTCGAATCCAACTCATTTTGGGCCAGAGATTCATCTTTATCCATCCTTTCTTCCTTGGACCCACTTTTCCTTTTTTGATCCTTTTGACTCTCAAGTTCCCATAGACTCGTTAGAGTATTTGTTTCGTTATTTAACCATGGCAGAGACAGCATCCCAAACTGAACCATCTGTTTCAGTTGCGACAACATCTATTGTTTCTTCATCTTCGATGTTTTTGATGACACGTGAGGCTCATATTTATGGTGGTCCATCCATCCCACTGGATTACCAAGATTTAAATGGATCCTACTCTGGTGTCTCCTCTAGTCCATGGACTTCACCCATGTCGTCATCTAAAATCCTATATGGTTCCTCTCTTACGAGTATTGAATGTCCTGATCCCTTATTGACATCATCAACTCAATATTTGGCTGGTTAAGATGAGGATAGTTCTTTTACTGTCTCAACCTCATTATAAAATGAATCAGGTAATGAGGATAGTTGTTTTCCTGTGTCAACCTCGTTAAAAAAATGAATCAGGTTATGAGGAAAGTTATTTTACTTTTTCAACCTCGTTATAAAAATGAATCATGTTTTGAAGATAGCTCTTTCATTGTATCAAGATAGCTAAATGAAATGGGATCTCATGAGGAAAATTATTTTACTGTGTCAACCTCATTAGAAAAATGAATCAGGTTTTGAGGATAGTTCTTTTATTGTGTCAACCTCGTTAAATGAAACAGGTTCTCATGAGGATAGTTCTTTCACTATGTCAACCTCATTAAATAAATGAATGAGGTTGTGAGGATAGTTATTTATTATGTCAACCTCCTTAAATTAAAGAGGCCCATGAGGATAGTTCTTTTATTATGTCAAACTCATTAAAAAATGAATTAGGTGATGAGGAAAGTTCTTTTACAGTGTCAAACTCATTAAAAAAATGAATCAAGTGTTGAGGATAGTTATTTTACTGTGTAAACCTCGTTAAAAAAGTGAATCGGGTCATGGGGATAGTTCTTTTACTATGTAAACCTTGTTAAATGAAATAGGCCCTTGAGGATAGTTATTTTACTGTGTCAACCTCATTAGATGAAACAAGTTTCTATGATCATAGTTCTTTTCATGTGTCAAGCTCGTTAAAAAGTGAAAAAAATCCTCTCCTAATTGAGTCGAGTCTTTCATTTGATCTCATAAATGATCTTCATTCCATTCACCAGTAGTCTACTTAGGTGAATTAAATGAAGCTCGGGGGGCATGCTCCCTTGCAGGTTAGACTTGGGGGCATTGAAACCACTTTCAACCATGATTTTTCCTTTGTTTCAAGATTGTGCAAAAATGAAATAAATCTCTTTCAAGCTTGTGTAAAAATGAAACCACTTTCAGTCATAGTTTTCTATGTTTCAAGCTTGTATAAAAATGAAACCTATCTTGAGTCCATTTCCATATTATTTTCAAGACTCGTTAAACTCATGAAAATCTCAAGAATATTTTGTTATCTTTCATGCTCGTTAAAAACATGAAAATGCCGAGTTCTTTCTCTCTTTTCCTGCTCATAAATTAAATTGGAGGTCGGCCACAAAGCAAAATTTCATCTCTTTTGCAAGATTTGTTAAACATGAAAAAGGAACTCAAAGCATAGTTTTATCTCTTTTTCGAGATTTTTTAAACATGAAAAAGGAATTCAAAGCTCACTTTTATCTCTTTTTTGAGCTTTGTTAAATGCGAAAAAGAAACCCCCAGTTCTCTTTCAACCCTTTTCAAACTCTCTAAATATGAAAAGATTACCGAGCACTTGTCATCTCAAGCTCGTAAAAGGAATTGAAATGACATCTACTTAGTATAATTTTAACCCTTTTCCGAACTAAGATAGATTATGTTTACAAAAAGGGAAAACCTTAGTCGAACATGGCTAAGAGGTTATCTCAGGTATCATTTTATGCCTTTTCAAATATGAGGACTATTATACGAAAAAGAACTTGTGGAGTTTTCTTTTAGTCCCTTTCTCAAACTCTCTAAACATGAAAAAAGACTGATTTGTCACAGTCGTTAGACTCGTTAAAGCATAAAATAGCGACAGACTTGTCCATCATGACAAGATCAAGTTTCACCTTCGCTAGACTCTTTAAAGCATAAAATAGGGATTGACTTGTCCAACATGACAAGATCAAGTTTCACCTTTGCTAGACTCATTAAAGCATCAAATAGTGATGGATTCACCCAAAGGGTGGAATTATACATCAAGCATATGTTATCCTCCTCAAGCTTGTTAAAAAATAAAGAGGTACTAGTCAGAAAAGACTGTGGAAAATTGGAAAGTGATAAAACACTTTGTGGTAGAAAGTCTCTCTTGAACATGAAACTTATTCACTTTATCTCCGTGATTTTTGGGTTGGGTAATCTGCTTGACGGTCTATCATACCAATGGTATATCACACCATCCATGACTTTGGTTTTGGGTCAAATGCTACCAATTCATTCAGTGTCACCGATATGTTTAAGAGAAGTCACTCACTTATTCCTAATCATTTGCAATACTCATAAACCTTCATTTCATGACCGTCATCCCTGACATTACTTCATCAGCCATATTAAGTCTCCAAAATTATTACTCCCATTTCGTGTCATTGATGGGGGAAACATCAATGCCCTACTACGATGAGTCACTTCCTGTCGACATCAACTCATCATCCAAGAAGTTGACTTACAAAAAAAATTGCAGTACCTTGGAGCTTGCTTACATCAAAGACATGTTTCTCGCTTCCATCAATAGGTTGACATCACATGCCCTCAACCAAAATACTTTGTATGGTGTTCGAAATCAAATCATCTATTTACACCATGCAGAATGTATTGGAGTACCTTGCAAACCATTATCATCAACGGTGGTTTCTCTCACGTTTGTTAATGGCTCACATCATTGGCTGGTAATCAGATGGTGTCTTCCCATGTTCGACTTCAGATCACATATTCACATCGTTAGACTCGTACTTTAAGAAATAGAGTGAACGAGGTAAAAGACCTTGAATCTAGTTTCATCCATTCGGGCTGTGATTTCAAGAGAAGTACCAAAATCATCGATATAATTGTCATTATTTCAATGGTCATACTATCATGGGTGTATTTCTGTAAACAAGTCTATATATGTAGATGACTTTCTAATGTTATGTTAGTTTATGTGATGATTATGGGATATGCCTCCCTTAGAAATTCATGTCCAAGATGAACATAATCATGATGTAATGTATTGTAATTGATGGAAGTCGTCGTCTGCTTCAGTTCCTCATCATGTCGTAAAATAATCACTCAACATTATTGTTTTTGACTTCGTGCTTTAGGGGGCAGCTATTACAGGTCATTTGGGCATCATCCCAAAACATAGATCAGTATTCATTAGGGTCTATCATAATCTAAATTTGTTGTTACACGCCCTAAACAAGCCATTCCATTGATGGATTTCCTTCATGAAAGTTTCACTGCTTAGATTCCAGTTTAAGACCCCCATTGAGCCATCAACGCACCCCTAGACAATTGTAACTGATTTGTAGAGCATATAATCCCATCCAAGGCTATGTTTCAGAGGATCTAGGCCCACTTTAGATTGCGTTGGTTGATTTGGAGCGAATTATTCATTGAATTCCATGAATCTTCCCAACCTCTAGTGACTTCTAGAAGTTTTTTAGCTTTCACCTCATATGATAGCTTCAATCCATGAAGTTATTAAACCTCCTATCCTCCTATTCCCATGAACAAGGAAAACTCTTCATCCATTTTTAGGAGATCCATTGAATGATTCATTAATATGAAACTGCCTTCATATACTTATAAATAGAGCACTGAACATAGTGTCCAAGAGAGCAAGAATTTGTGTTAAGTAGAGTTATGTTGGTGAGATCACAGCTCTTGAAGGTATTATGCATGTAATGTGATGTTGTTGGATTTTGGATTGCCAAGTGTGATGAAGATGGGACTCAAGCTAGACGAGTGAGAGTGAATCGATCAAATGGTTGTACTCTTCCTTCTACTTCATAATAAAGACAGTTTCTCCTTTCCTAATGCATGTGTTAATGATGTTATATTTGTATTTATGAATTTAATCGATTCAAATTGTTTAACTTGAATAGATCGTATTTCCTTTATGTTTTTTTCTGTATTCCATTTTCCATGGCATGTATTAATCAAGCGAGTTAAGTTGGATTGAGAGCGATGAATGCGACGAAGGGAGGCAAGGAAAAGTAAACATATTTATTACACAACAATTTGTCACTGTACCTGTACTCCCCATTCCTGATCGTCGAGACCCTTAACAATGACCCCTGTGCTTGTTTTCCATCATGAAAATATGCCTTCATTTCCTCTTCAGCAAAATGAACAGACTCTCTCTTGGCCATTCCTGGAAAGGCTCCTTGTAAATCTATTTATCTAGAGTAGTGCACCCTCCACATGTCTTGCTCACGCCGATGGCCCGTTTTGGTCTAAGGATGCATCGATCAACATTGGAATGAAGCTCATAATCATGTCGATCCCCTTCTGGGAAGTTTTCAAAAATGGAAATGAAGCTTCGAGATATTGAAGCTTCGTGGCGGAGACCTGGTTGTTTGTTCCTGAGGATAGAGCCAAGTTTGTCCCTTTAGCCTCTTTGTTCCTACAAAAGTGGAACCACCCAAAGGGATAACCCATTTCCACACCTAAAGTGGATCCATTCTCCCTCCTCTATTGCTATATAATGGACAATTTCCCATAGCTATGCTAGTTCAAATAGAGATAATATAACAATAGGGAGACCCTTTTGTTGCTATAGATGCTGAGCAAGATTTGAGACCTTCTACCCTCATATCAACTTGAAAGAGCGATTTGGAGATGTTCATGGATCAGGACCCATCGAAGGAGAGTTGTGACATCAAGGCACAATTTGTACCTCCTCCTCTTTATTTTAATATAACATGATTGATTTTTGCTTTCCATTATTATCTTAATGTGTGATTGAACTCTTAGTTTTCCTTGATCAAATAAGTAGGTTGTATATGCATTATGTTTATTATGTTTTCACGTTTGTTTTTGGTTTGATCCCTTGTCCAGGTAACCAAATGCCAGTAGCAGCGAAGATTAGACCTTGGAATGCTAAGGACCAAAGGATTCAAACAGGAATCAACATCAGACCAAGGTAGGAAATCTATTCACAATCTGATGTATTTACAACCTAGGAAAGTAGATTCTTAATTGTTCCCTGTTGTTACTAGACCCACTCTAGGGCTAGAGTGATCGTCTTTGTCTGCAGAGAGGATTTTCCTACTTAACAAATTGGTGACTCCACTCAGTAGTGCTACCCTTTTAGTCTCCTATTTTTTATTTTTTTAATTCTTGTCTTGCATTCAATTTTCATCAAAGGTCTATCTCCTTGTCTCTATAGCTCCTATAATTGCTTACAAACCTTTATCTCTCCATTGAAGTGATAAGCTTGGTGTTAGTTTGGAAAACTCTTTATTTTTTAATATTTTCCTTGATCGGTGTTGTTTTGTGATCCAGGGGGATATTGGAGGCCACCCACCTATTCCACTTGGGGCCCCACCATTTTCTCTTTCAATTTTTCAGTTTCAACACAACTTACTATATTTACTAGTTTTTCAGGTTTCGAACTTCCAAAGCCGTTTTGAGGCCATAAACGATGTTTTTTGGGCATCGCACATCCGGTGAATATGATTCTGTTCCAGAATCAATATTTGCGGTCAGTAGTTGTATTCCTCAGATATATCTTTCTAACGATGTATCATGTGCGTCAAACGGAGACAGTATGCCAAAGTTACGACCCCCAGAATTTGAAACACCAATTTACCCAAATGGGGCCCATAGTTTTGGTGCTTCATCTCCTAGGGTTAGGTTTTTCGATGTTTAGGGTTTCCATTATTTCTCTATAATAAATAGGCCCTCGAGTCTCATTGTAACACAATTCATAGGGCTATAGCCACCACATCTCTTCTAAGAGATAAGCTACCAACGACCTAGCTAGTTTATTTCCATTATGTCTCAGTTCTTTAAAATTAATGAAATGAAGTGTTATTTCTGCTGCATCTTTGTATTTTTGGTTATATGTGTATTTTTTTGCGTACCTGCATATATCTAGATTAGTGGTATCAGAGAGATCTGCCTTTTCTCAATCCTTCTTTGCATGTCCCCAACAAAGTCGAGGTATAAGGAGTTAGCGCTCGATCTGGTTGAACCTTTGCAAGATCAGCCTCGCAAACCTCGACTGCCCATGGGGGATGAAAATAAAGAAGAGGGAGAAGGATATCCTATCAAAATATTGCTCAAGGAGGCCCTCGAAAAGAAAAGGAACACAATGATGGATAAATTTTCCCAGATCCTTCAAAAACTGCCCACCAGTGGCGCATCTGCATCCAAGGGCCACTCTGGAGGCACGACTCCCTTTAAGGTACAAGTAAAGTTTGAAATTCCCATATTTGAGGGTAAAATAGATGCAGATGTCGTAGATAGATCGTTGAATCCATTAGAAGGATATTTCTTAGTTCATGACTTTTCCGAACGGGAGAAGATTATTTTTCACTTCTCAAAGCTACCCCCCATGTCAAGGACTGGTGGGAAACCTACAATGAGAAAAAGGATGATACAAAACCCTCTATGTTCTCAGCCATACCCACTTGGAATTATTTTTGAGATGACATCAAGGAACAATAATATTCTGTGGGGAGCTATGAGGACAAGTACATACAATGGACCATGATGCGGCAAGAAAGGGATCAATATGTGCATGAGCTGATGAATCTATTCCATACCCTACACACAAAGTTGGGTGTCAAAGATTCGAAGAAATATTTGGCACTAAAGTATTGTAGTTGTCTCCATAGATACATTCAGGAGGAAATGGATTTCCTCGACATCTCCTCGCTTGGTACGACATACCAGTATGCTACCAAGATTGAGCATAAATTCAAATAGAAGAAGTGAGACTTTGGATCTGTGAATCAAAAGCAAAGGAAAGGTGCCTCCAAACTGCAAAATAAAGGAGAAATACAAGGCATGAAAACCCGAGACAACCTGCAAAAGCCACAAGCAAAGAAAAAAACCGCGAAGACAAAGAAATACATGAGGAAGTGGTGTGAGTTCCACAAGAGCTCCACTCACAACACAAGTGAGTGTCAGGCCAAGCAGTCGCTAGTGGCCGAGATGAGGTCTTCTGAATCATATGCATGCTCTGACTCTAAATCAGAACCTAACAAGGGAAATGACAAAGGGAAACAGATTATTGATGCGGAGCCCAACGCCACTGTTGCCATTACGAAGATCTGGAGGAGGAGGAACATCTCTTCCACTCCCAGATGTGGGTAAAGGGTTACCCACTATAGTTCATTGTCAACAATGGGAGCTAAAAGAACCTCATTTCAGTAGACGTCATGAAGCAGTTGGGCTTTCTGACCATAGCACACCCACATCTATACACCATCGAGTGGTTTCACCAAGGATGGGATCTCCGCGTCAGCAAGAAATGTCACCTTGTCTATAGCATCAAGCCCTTCACAGATGAGGTATTATGTGACATTTCTCCTCTTGATGTTTCTGATGTATTATTAGGCTAACCATACTTGTGGAAGAGAAATAATGTGTATGAGTCCTGGCCTCATGTTGTTATTGTTACTTTGGGGAATAAGTTGTACAAGATACCAAAGGTACCACTGCTTGTCGCTATCTCTTTGGTTACTACAAAACAATGCAGTAAGCTCATTTCCCAAACAAGGAAATTTGTTTTTCTAATGATTCGCCACCAGGGAAAGAAGAATACTGTGGCCACAACCTCTAGATAGGGCTCCTCTACATGACAACAACAAATGGTAAAGTTTGTGGAGGAGTATGAGGATGCATTCACCTCACCCACAGGGGTTCCTCTACACAGTCAAGCCAAGCACCCCATTGATCTAACCCAGGTGCATCGCTACCCAATAGACCGATCTAACGACACTTTTTTCTAGAGAACGATTCAATCAAGAGGTAGCTTTAGGAGCTGGTGCAGAAAGGTCACATCCATCCAATTTCATCGCCTTGTGGGAGCTGGATCATGTTGGTATAGAAGAAGAATGGGACTTGGAGACTATGTATTAACTATCAGGCGTTGAACAAGATCACTATCTGCAATAGGTACCCGATCCCATAGATTGATGACTTTTGGACCAAATCAAAGGGGAAAAATATCTCAGCAAGATCAACTTGAATTCTAGGTATCACCAAGTACCAATAGAACTCTCCAATGTGTGGAAAACTTCCTTCAAAGACAAGGAGGGCCTTTTTGAATGGTTGGTCATGCCTTTTGGGTTGAAGAATGCTCCCACAACCTTCATGAGGTTGATAGATGACATATTGAGGCCATTCACCAACTCATTTGTAGTGGTGTACTTGGATGACATTCTGATCATTAGGGGAATTTTGAGGTCTAAAATGGGCCTCATAAGGAAATTATAAAATAATAGTGGAAAAAATCAAATAAGATTTGATGACATCATCAAATTTTAGAGGGAAAAATGAAAAAACTACTTTTTCAACTCATATTTTCAACTTATCTCCCAAAATTTTTACTCAAATTTCGAGCGGGAGTACTCATTGGATGTGAAATTTAATTCCTCATCCAAGAAGTACCCATGTTGCAGACTTTTTAAGGGTCCTACTACACGAAAAATGATAAATACATGAAAAACGTGATTGTAATCATGTTTTTTTATGTATTTCTCATTTTTCATGTAGCAGGGTTCATCGAAAGTATGCAACATGGGTACTCCTTGGATGAAGAATTAAATTTTGCATCCAACGAGTACTCCCACTTGAAATTTTAGTAAAAAATTTGGGAGATAAGTTGAAAATACGAGTTGAAAAAGTACTTTTATTATTTTATTATTTTTTAATATTTTTACTCTTTTATTTAAAAAATGGTAAATCATCCCCCATGGTTGAAATCATCATCTTGAATTCCATTGGTTGTTATAAAGTCTATTTTTGTTGTACATTTGTCTTTGGAGGCCCATTTTAGACCTCAAAATTCCCCTAATGTCTTCAATCAAACTTGGGAAGATCACCTCCACCACATCCGACAAGTCCTCCAAACACTGCAGCAACACAAGTTGTGTGCCAATTTGGAGAAGTGCACTTTTGGCATGACCCAGGTTCAATATCTAGGATACATTATTGATGAAAGGGGGGTGCATGTGGATCCAACCAAGATCCATGTCATTCGGGATTGGCCAGCCCCAACCACTCTAACAGAGCTTCCCATCTTTCTGGGCCTTGCTAATTTCTACCGCAGTGGGGGAATGGAATGCATGTCTAAGAATTTTTGACACATAGCTAAATAAATTAAGGGTGTTGGGATTCTCTCATATCACTTGGCCCTTGATTCAAGTCAGGAAGGGAGGAACGAAAGAAAAATTATTTTGGTCAGAATCTCAACAGAAGGCGTTCGTAGAATCAAAACATTGCCTCTGTTCTGTCCCAATGTTCACATTACCATACTTGCAACAGAAATTTGAGATCAAGACAAATGCCTCTGACTATGGTATTCGGGAAATTATTACTCAACAAGGGCAACCAGTGGCATATCACAGTGAGACATTGTCTCACACAGTTCACAAGTATCCCACTCATGAAAAAGAAATGTATTCCACTGTGCAGGCTTGTCGACAATGGAAGCATTAAATTTTGGGGAAGGAAACAATCATCCACACAAACCACTGAACCCTGTAGTTCATAGAGACACAAGGGAAGTTTCAGAATGACTGCCATCAGAAGTGGTCCACATATCTGCAAAAGTTTCATTTTAACATCAAGTACAATAAGGGTAGCACCAATAATGTTGCAGACTACCTCAGCTGACCATGATCGTGTCGCTAACCACCATTCTCAACTCTTTTGGCCACAAGACTTCTGATTGGTTGCTTCTCTATAAGAGCGATCCAGAATTCAGCCACACATACAAGGCACTCTTGGGGGGTACACAAGTTCCAAATTTTCACCTCCAAGATGCACTGTTATGTCACCTAGGACACTTTTGTTTTCCTTCAAGCGAGCATGCCAAGATGATATGGGAAGCACACTACAGTCGAGTCATTGGGAATTTTGGGGTCAAGAATGTTAGCAACCTATAAATATAGGATTCATAATTTTGACTTGACTGATGATAGTCTTGTAAATATGTACACACTTTTCCTTCTGCAAGTTGTATTCCCATATTTAGTAAAAAATCAAAAAATCAAAAAAGAGGGTAAAACGTCCTAAAAGAAAGATCAAAGGACTTAGAAAAAATAATATACCCCAAAAGAAAAAATATGAATAAAGCATGAAAGTGCGCAAGTCTAAATGCCACTACTTTACTGTTTGCAGTTGATTATGGCAGAGTGTCAATAAATGCCATAGTCCATGATGAGTTGAACAATTTAATCTTGACTTATCATGTTTCAGTTTACTTGTTTTAGATAGAGAATGAAGAATTGTCATACAGTTTAATCATGACAATTTAGTAGTTAGGTAGAGAAATAAAGAATCCAACAGCTTAATCTCGATTCTTGAATGCAATAAGTGTAGAATTAGATAGTTTACTGCTTTCAAAAAGAATAAAAGGTTATAGGGTTGCTATTTCAAATGCACCTGATTAAAATAGAAGGAAAAAATGTTAGAGGATATGACTGGGTAGGTAGAAGAAGGTGGGAAACATCAATGCAAATATCTTTCACCAGGCTATAAATAACTAATTTCCCCTCCCCATGGAAATTTGATATTCTAGATTGTCAATCAAAGAGGCTCAAGGGATTTCCTTGACTTCTGTTGGGACCGTACCCAAGGCTCAATGACTGATTAGTTGAAAATGTTAAGTTTCTATATTAGTCCCATAAATTTTCATCATTTACCCCTTCATGCACTCATCACCATTTTACTTCATAAGTAAGAACTATTTTCTTACTTAAATATTACATAAAGGCCCATTTAATTAACTTCCCCCATTTTACAAAGAATAAAACCCTAAAAAAAATTATATACTAAGTAAAAGTGAATGAGTTATGAAAACGAAACTTTATTCTAATTTTCACTTTCCTTAGTTTTATTTATGAATTTTTGAGTATTCATTGTCCCTTTTCATATTAACATTTAACTTATTTTATTAACTCCCTATAAAATATCCTAGTCCTATAAATATAATTCCTTTTAATTTAATATCCCCAAAAAAACCCCTTATTATATGCTTTTTATATCAAAGATATTACTCACATGTTGAAATTACATCCCGAAATTATCCCTTTGATATGAAATTACCCATAATAAAATATCCCCGCTCCCCTATGGTTTTAGAATTTGAAATAAATCTAAAACTATACAATATAATAAAATACAAAGGAAAAGTTATCGGAATGTGATGTATCAAAAGAAAAAATAAAAAGCCTTTACCAATGCTTTATGTATTGTCTTTTAAACCAAAACCTCTGCATAATACATTCACCTTCCTTCCCGCACAAGCGTTACCCAAGGTTAACACTTTAACCTCACCCCTTTCCCCAGGTATATATCCCTTACCACAGACTAAACCTTGGTTAATTATTTAAACCCGCCCCATTCTATGTATAAACTCCTTTTATACATAAAAACCATCAACTAACTCGGCGCCCTCTCAATCATCCTCAACCCTCCGATCATTCTTATAATCAAATCCAATGGTCTGCATTGAGCGCGATCATTGGGCCTCATGCCCCATCATTCCCTATCACATTGATTTTAAACCGTTGATCATCACTTACCAAATCAACAGTGCATATCAAAGTACCCGGTCCCACCTTATTTCCCCGCAGCTTCCCGATGCATCTCAGCCATTCGCATCGCTCCATCAAATCCGATGGCGCAGATCTCATATCACATTACAAAAGTGATTGGGCAAAGTTGGAAATTTTTTTTGCGATAAATGTTGTTTCTCGAAACCACCATACGCTACGTGTCGCAATTATACTGGATCGCATTGCAAAAGTGAAAAACCGTTTACCACTCAGGAGCAATGCGATAACCACTAATGGTTTCACCTTCAAATACAAAAACCGCTCCCGCTATTAATTTCGACCTGTAATAAATGTTATGTGTATTGATAAAAATTAAGGTTTCAACCTTATGTTTTATTATTTGCATATCATTTCCGCCTTCGACCTTCAGAAAATACTCACAAACAACATTACTGAGCCTCCCTGACCAATTTTCCTAGAAAGCCCTGTTTTCGACTGTGAACTTTTTTAAAGCCAATTTCCTCAATTTTCACAGTTTAAAGATTAAATTCAAGGATATGAACAACTAAAAGCTCTAAATTACCTTGATATTCCCTGTTTTCAATCGAACCCATTCAGAAAACCTAATTGAGAAAAAAATCCCAAAAGAAGCCATCCTTAGCCTAAATTGCTCAGTTTCATCTCTGTTAAAGTGAATAACTCCTGCAAATAGTCTAATCTTGCAGTAGCTACCCAAAATGCCTAAAAAACAGATTTAAACCTCCACAGACTGATCTCATTCCATAGGAATTTCAAAAAAGCCTTCAATCACCTCCCTGCAGACTTGGATTTCATTAACAAATTGTTTGATTTTTGCAGGTTATCATCAGAATATGGATTTGGGTCGACAATTTTAATACTAGTTGACAAAATTTTTTGCTCCAAATTCTCAGATTTCAACTCAATATCTTCATTCAACAAATAGTTTGTATACAAAAAAAGAACAAAATCAAGTCAGAGAGAGATTAGAATGATGAAGTTTTCATAGTGAACGGTAAAATTGAAATCAAAATTCATAATGACACTGAAAACATAATAGTTAAAGAGTATCAGTGGTTAAAGTGTATCAGGTAAAAGTCAGAGTGAAAGTTAAAACAAGGTTACAAGAGCAGTCAAAGGTAAACAGTAAAAGTAAATACAAAGGCAGTAAAATGATAAAAAGAGATGAAAATACTTTCACCAAAAATGAATTTTATCTAAAGTGAAATTAAAACAGTTAAAAGAACAAAAAGGTGAAAAGATGAAAAAGAGAGCAAGAAGGGACATTTTCTGCACAAATTCCCTGTTTAATTCATTGTTTTGAAGACCATATTGTAACCAATCCAAGATTAATTTTGAACAACTGAAGGAGGTTTATGTTCTTAAGTGGTCCGCCTACAAAAACCTCTCTCACTTTTCTCACAACCATTATGGATTGGGAAATATTAAACAATATTGAAGAGCACTTTTTGCAGAAAATTCCTTTTAAGTCATCATTTTGCAGAGAAGATTGTGGCCAATCAGAAATACATCATAAAAAAATGAAGGAGGTTTTTGTTCCTAAGATACCCATATACAAAAAATTATTTCAATTTTTGCATTTTTATTTAAGAATGAGAGATACATGCACATCTTTATAGGCTATTTTTCAGACTCTGTAAAACTCTGTTTTACACATATTTTTGCAGAGCCTATTATGGACAGCTGGAGCATAATTTTAGGAAACTGAAAGAGGTTTATATCACCAACATATTTATCTACAATAAACTCTTTCACTTTTTACATATCTATTACGGATTGAGAAATAAGAAGATATCATTGGACCCCAAGTTTACAGAATTGTTGGAGTAGAATGCACAAAGAAAGGAAGCAATTAGTGACTTGGATGCCTCATCATCAACTAAGAGTTGGATCAAATTCGAATTCTTCTCTTATTCATCATCTATCCATAAAAAATAGTGCCAAATAGATGCATTAGTCTTGAGTGTCCTTTACTTAAGTTTTATTTATCTAAAACAGTTAGAGATATTTGTGAACCAATCTTGATATTTTTTCAAGATATTCTAGTTTCGAATTTGTATAAATACTTCACTCTTTGAAGTATTTTAGGGTGGAATAAAATATTTTAAGACTTCTATAGAAATTTTGCTGGATATATTGAAGTTTGTGTGAGTTTATTTGTAAAGCAGCAAACTGGAACTAAGATTAAAGACATCATAACTCAGGATTCTTGTGCTAACCAGATAAGTCAAGTATTTTCTTGTTTTCACTATTTATCTTTCAAATTTTCATACATAAATTTTAATGTTTTCTGTCTTTAATGATCAACTAGGAAAGCTCAAAACGGATTAGTGTTTAAAAACTCCCTGTTTTTTACTAGTTATTCATTGATATGTTTTCTGCTGATAACCGGACTTAAGAATTCTTAAATGCTCTTAGTCCTTGTTTGACCCCTTTCTTTCATCCTCATTTCTATAACTTAAGGATTATTAATTTCCCTTTTTCTCATATTTTACCCATTTCATCAAAAAGCCTATTCAAAACCATTTGAAGGTCATCTACCTTGCCCTTAGTACATTTGCTCTTTTGACCTTATTTCCTAGCTCTGCTTGCCAAGAAGTTGACTCCATAGCCCAATGGTCTGGTATATCCCTCTATGGTTTACCTTGAAGTACCTTTTATTCCCACCAAAATTTCCAAAACAAACCAATTTTCCAAACATACGTAGCCTAAAATATTATAACAAAAATCAAGCTAAATCTTGAGGAGAGATCCCTCTCCAGAATTTAGGAAGGCTAGATGCTAGATTTGAAAAGAGGTTCTTGGTTACCTCGGTGATTTCTTTCTTGAACCTAGAGAAATTACTGAGTGATAAAATAATGGCGACCATACTGGGGAGGACTAACATTTTCTTTAGAAATATTTTACAGGTTTAGATCTGATCTATGCTGGTGGACAGTGATCAGACACACAAAGGTTAAAATCATCCACCTAGCGACTCGAAATCAATTTCACAATCAAGACTCAACTGGAGGAATGAACCTCAAAGAACAATATGGAAAGATCAAGCTTTCAACTTGGATCTTAATCCAAGACATCATGTTCTTTCTCATTAAGAAATTTTTTCAATGTATATTGTATTTTATAGAAGATCTTAGATTAGTTTTTATTTATTTTCTTTTAAAAATTGTAAATAATAATTCTTCTAATCTCTTTGAGTAGTTTTCTTCTGAATCTAATAATGATCATTATCCAAGTAAGAAGCCTCAAATAATCAACACTGATCTTACAATCCCTGTACATATTCCTATACCATATAAATTAACAGATAGATATAAGCCCCTTATTTTACCTCCTATACTGCATGATTTTCCTAAAAACTACTACAAACATCTTCCTAGATTTGATGGAGAGAATGGTATCACTGTCCAAAAACATATTCAAGGTTTTGAGAATTATTTGGATTTATTTGAGATTGATGAAGATGATGTTAAAATCAGACTTTTTTCTCTTTCTTTGCAAAATAGAATAAAGAGTTGGTTCAAAAATCTCCCTAATGCCAGCATCTCAAATTTCCAGCAGTTTATCAAAATTTTCCTTGATAGATGGATAATCAAAGTTAATCCTTTTGTGATCATGGAAGAATATAATCAATTAAAAAGACATCCAAATGAAACAATACAACAATTTTCTGAGAGATTTAATCAAGTTTATTATTCAATGCCAGAAAATATTAGACCTCCTTATGATTCAACTCTCTTGCATTATCCAAGTGCCTTTGATCCAGAAATAGAATTTCGGTTAAGAGAAAGAGATCCAAAAACACTTGTACAGATGAAAAACATTGCAGTTGATGTAGAAGTTAATCTGCAAATCAGACAGGAAAAGTTGAAAGCAGAAGAAGAGGAAAAGAAAAAAATTGCAGAGGTAAAACTCAACCTTTTGGTAAGAAAACTAGATGAAAGAACACAGGAGATCACTATGAAAGATGAATTTTTTATTCAAAATCACCAGGAAGAAATAGAAGAGGTTGATAGCCATGAACAAATTCCTCTTAATTCAAATTATCATAGATCAGAAAATGAATTTACAGATCAATATGAGGAAGAGGAATCTGCTGATCTAATGTGCATGTTTGATGGCATTCCTTCTTTTGATGATTTGCCTAAGTATGAACATTATGATGATAGTTATGTTCTCCAAAATCAAGCTAACTTTACAGAGAAATCAGAAGCTAGATTGTGGGATGAAGAAACTCAGTTTCAACAGATTGAAGACAGTGATCAACCAATACAGATCAACCATGAGAGTGAAGAAGAAAGTGTAGAAAATTTGGAAATAAGTAAAGATTCTTTACCTCTTTGTTTTGCTTCATTTTAGTTCATTAGATACAACTTTCAGGCCATCAATAATCAACAATCTTTAGGAATTGTGATTGACAATAAAGAAGATAATGAAACTATTGATCAAGAATTTTCAGTTTCACAATTGCAGTTATCAGTTCCCATTGACATAAATGATCAAATGACACAAGAAAGTTCCATACCAATATGTTTTGAACCATTTCAGCTTTTAAAGGAAATGTGGTATAACATATTTAAAGAAAAGGATGAGAAACTTGTTGAAGTTTATGAAGTCTCATGGAAACCTATATTCCATAGGTTGCAGCCATTTTCCCAAGTTTTTCAGGATCCAATAACAGATATGTTGAATATTGAAGGCATTCAAAGCATTCCTCTATTAAAAAACTATGATTTTCAGAATCAATATGATAATGATTTCAATAGTCAAACATTACAATCAGTAGGAATATCATCACAAATCTTATCTGAAATTTTACAGGGAGATAAAGATGAAAATAACATTTCATATTCATGATATGGAGGCCATCCAGAACAAATGTACAGTTATTCAGATCAATTAAACATCAGTGTATGTTTTTTGGAAGATCCTTTTGTACAGTTTCTAGAGTCAACAAAGGAGATCAAGTGTTTCCTTATCCTCTCATTTGTTGACAAGTTTCTAATAGGTTGCAAAAGTACAGTTTTGATAATCAACAAACAAATGAAATTTTTTTTATCAAAGCACATAATGCTTGAATGGTTGCATTGGCTATTTCATTTTACCTAACCAGAAGTTGGACAGCTGATTAGAGTAAGTAGGCAGGATTTCATTTTTTTTAGTATTAAGTTTTCAGCTAGTTTTGGAATAATTCATTAAGATTTAAAGCTGAGGAGAAGGTCCTAAAGAAATTTTAGATCTAATCAGTTTGGTTTGAGAATTACAGTATGCTTTTTTTTAGTTTCAGATAAGATTTTAGTTTGCAGAAAAAGGATTGTATTCAGTTCAAGGTTTTCAGCCAGAGCAAATGCATGTTTGGGATTGGCCCAATGGATCAGGCTACTAGTCAACGGTGTTCTTGACATCTCACAAGGAGATGCCATCCCCATGTGAAGCCGATGTTAGCAACCTATAAATATAAGATTCATAATTTTGACTTAACTAATGATAGTGTTATAAATATGTACATACTTTTCCTTCTGCAAGTTGTATTCCCATATTTAGTAAAAAATTAAAAGATCAAAAAAGAGGGTAAAAAGTCCTGAAAGAAAGATCAAAGGACTTAGAAAAAATAATATACCCCAAAAGAAAAAGATAAATAAAGCATGAAAGTGTGCAAGTATAAATGCCACTACTTTACTGTTTGCAGTTGATTATGGCAGAGTGTCAATAAATGCCATAGTCCATGATGAGTTGAACAATTTAATCTTGACTTATCATGTTTCAATTTACTTGTTTTAGATAGAGAATGAAGAATTGTCATACAGTTTAATCATGACAATTTAGTAGTTAGGTAGAGAAATAAAGAATCCAATAGTTTAATCTGGATTCTTGGATGAAATAAGTGTAGAATTAGATAGTTTATTTCTTTCAAAAAGAATAAAAGGTTATAAGGTTGCTAGTTCAAATGCTCCTGATTAAAATAGAAGGAAAAAATGTTAGAGGATATGACTTGGTAGGTAGAAGAAGGTGGGAAACATCATTGTAAATATCTTTCACCAGGCTATAAACAACTAATTTCCCCTCCCCATAGCAATTTGATATTCTAGACTGTCAGTCAAAGAGGCTCAAGGCATTTCCTTGAATTATGTTGGGACCGGACCCAAGGCTCAACGACTAATTAGTTGAAAGTGTTAAGTTTCAATATTAATCCCAGAAATTTTCATCTTTTACCCCTTCATGCACTCATCACCATTTTACTTCATAAGTAAGAACTCTTTTCTTACTTAAATGTTACATAAAGGCCCATTTAATTAACTTCCCCCATTTTACAAAGCATAAAACCCTAAAAAAAATGATATACTAAGTAAAAGTGAATGAGTTATGAAAATTAAACTTTATTCTAATTTTCACTTTCCTTAGTTTTATTTATGAATTTTTTAGTATTCATTGTCCCTTTTCATATTAACATTTAACTTATTTTATTAACTCCCTATAAAATATCTTAGTCCTATTAATATAATTCCTTTTAATTTAATGTCCCCAAAAAAACCCCTTATTATATGTTTTTTATATCAAAGATATTACTCACATGTTGAAATTACATCCCGAAATTATCCCTTTGATATAAAATTACCCATAATAAAATATCCCCGCTCCCCTATGGTTTTAGAATTTGAAATAAATCTAAAACTATATAATATAATAAAATACAAAGGAAAATGTATCGGAATGTGATGTATCAAAACAAAAAATAAAAAGCCTTTACCGATGCTTTATGTATTTCCTTTTAAACCAAAACCTCTACATAATACATTCACCTTCCCTCCCGCACAAGCATTACCCAAGGTTAACACTTTAACCTCACCCCTTTACCCAGGTATATATCCCTTACCACAAACTAAACCTTGGTTAATTATTTAAACCCACCCCATTCTATGTATAAACTCATTTTATACATAAAACCCATCAACTAACCTGGTGCCCTCTCGATCATCCTCAGCCCTCCGATCATTCTTATATTCAAATCCAACGATCTGCATTGAGCGCGATCATTGGGCCTCATGCCCCATCATTCCCTATCACATTGATTTTAAACCATTGATCATCACTTACCAAATCAACGACGGATATTAAAGTACCCGGTCCCACCTTATTTCCCCGCAGCTTCCTGATGCATCTCAGCCATTCGCATCGCTCCATCAAATCCGACGGCGCGGATCTCATATCGCATTACAAAAGTGATTGGGAAAAGTTGGAAAAAAAATTACGATAAAAGTTGTTTCCCAAAAGCACCATACACTACGTGTCGCAATTCTACTGGATCTCATTGCAAAAGTGAAAAATCATTTACCACTCAGGAGCAATGCGATAACCACTAATGGTTTCGCTTTCAAATAGAAAAACCGGTCCTGCCATTAATTTCGACCTATAATAAATGTTATGTGTTTTGATAAAACTTAAGGTTTCAACCTTAGTTTTTTTTATTTGCATATCATTTGTGCCTTCGACCTTCAAAAACTACTCACAGACACCATTGTTGAGCCTCCCTAACCAATTTTCCCAGAAAGCCCTCTTTTCACTGTGAACCTTTTTAAAGCCAATTTCCTCAATTTTCACAATTTAAAGATTAAATTCAAGGATATGAACAACTAAAACCTCTAAATTACCTTGATATTCGCTGTTTTGAATCAAACCCATTCAAGAAACCTAATTGAGAAAAAAATCCCAAAAGAAGCCATCCTTAGCCTAAATTTCTCAGTTTCATCTCTGTTAAAGTGAATAACTCCTGCAAACAGTCTAATCTTTCAATAGCTACCCAAAATGCCTAAAAAATAGAGTTAAACCTCCATAGACTAATTTCATTCCACGGGACTTTCAAAAAAGCCTTCAATCACCTCCCTGTAGACCTAGATTTCACTAACAAATTGTTTGATTTTTGTAGGTTATCATCAGAATATGGATTTGGGTCGACAATTTCAATACTAGTTGACAAAATTGTTTGCTCCAAATTCTCAGATTTTAATTCAATATCTTCATTCAACAACCAGTTTGTATACAAAGAAAGAACAAAATCAAGTCAGAGAGAGATCAAAATGATGAATTTTTCATAGTGAATGGTAAAAATGAAATCAGAATTCACAATGACATTGAAAACATAACAGTTAAAGAGTATCAGTGGTTAAAGTGTATCAGGTAAAAGTCAGAGTGAAAGTTAAAACAATTTTTACAAGAGCAGTCAAAGATAAACAGTAAAAGTAAATACAGAGGTAGTAAAATGGTAAAAAGAGATGAAAATACTTTCACCAACAATGAAGTTTATGCAAAGTGAAAGTAAAACAGTTAAAATAACAAAAAGGTGAAAAGATGAAAAAGAGAGCAAGAAGGAACATTTTCTGCACAAATTTCCTGTTTATGTCATTGTTTTGCAGAACATATTGTGACCAATACAAGACTAATTCTGCAAAACTAAAGGAGGTTTATGTTCTTAAGAGGGCCATCTACGAAAACCTCTCTCACTTTTCTAACAGAAATTATGGATTGGGAAATATCAAACCATATTGAAGAGCACTTTTTGAAGAAAATTCTTGTTAAGTCATCATTTTGCAGAGAATATTGTGGCCAATCAGAAATACATCATACAAAACTGAAGGAGGTTTTTGTTCCTAAGAGACCCATATACAAAAAAATATTTCACTTTTTTCACAGTTATTTCATAACTAGAGATACATACACATCTTTACAGGTTATTTTTCAGACTCTGTAAAACTCTGTTTTACACATCTTTTTGCAGAGCCTATTATGGACAGCTGGAGCATAATTTTAGGAAACTGAAAGAGGTGTATATCACCAACATATTTATATACAATAACCCCTTTCACTTTTTACATATATATTATGGATTGAGAAATAAAAAGATATCATTGGACCCAAAGTTTGCAGAATTGTTGGAGCAGAATGCACAAAGAAAGGACGCGTCATCATCAACTAAGAGTTGGATAAAATTCAAATTCTCCTCTTAGTCATCACCTATCCATAAAAAATAGTGCCAAATATATGCATTATTCTTGAGTTTCCTTTACTTAAGATCTATTTATGTAAAACAGTTAGAGATATTTGTGAACCAATCTCGATATTTTTTCAAGATATTCCAATTTAGAATTTGTATAAATACTTCACTCTTTGAAGTATTTTAGGGTGGAATAAAATTTGTCAAGACTACTATAGACATTTTTTTGGATATATTGAAGTTTCTGTGAGTCGATTTGTAAAGCAGCAGACTGGAACTAAGATTAAAGACATCATAACTCAGGATTCTTGTGCTGACGAGATAAGTCAAGTATTTTCTTGTTTTCACTGTTTATCTTTCAAATTTTCATACATACATTTTAATTTTTTCTGTCTTTAATGATAAACTAGGAAATCTTAAACAGGATTAGTTTTAAAAAAATCCATGTTTTTTACTAGTTATTCATTGATATGTTTTCTGCTAATAACTGGACTTAAGAATTCTTAAATGCTCTTAGTCCTTGTTTGACCCCTTTCTTTCATCCTCATTTCTGTAACTTAAGGATTCCTAGTTACCCTTTAGTTTAGATTTCACCCATTTCATAAAAAATCCTATTCAAAACCCCTTGAAGGTCATCTACCCTGCCCTTAGTACATTTTCTCATTTGACCTTATTTCCTAGCTCTTCTTGCCAAGAAGTTGACTCCATAGCCCAATGGTCTGGTAGATCCCTCTGTGGTTTACCTTGAAGTACCTTTTATTCCCACCAAACTTTCCAAAACAAACCCATTGTCCAAACATACCTAGCCTAAAATATTATAACAAAAATCAAGCTAAATCTTAAGGAGAGATCCCTCTCTAGAATTTAGGAAGGCTAGATCCTAGATTTCAAAAGAGGTTCTTGGTTACCTCGGTGATTTCTCTCTTGAAACTGGAGAAATTACTGAGTGATAATAGAGAAAAGAGTGGGAGTACTACAAAATTATTTCTATTGGCTGAACCTTCGATAGGATGTCGGGAAGTACATCATATCCTGCACTGCTTATGCCATTGCCAAACCGACCATCAAG
This sequence comes from Pinus albicaulis, assembly GCA_034641835.2. NCBI lineage: Eukaryota > Viridiplantae > Streptophyta > Pinopsida > Pinales > Pinaceae > Pinus > Pinus albicaulis. Next base: position 37,082,570 of record MU968480.1, read on the forward strand.
AAGAAAGGCATCTATACTTCCATACCTACCCCTAGTCGTCCTTGGGAATCCATCTCCATGGATTACATCTCAGGCCATCCTTCTACTAAGCTTTGAAATGACTGTGTTTTCTTGGTCATCGACAGATTCTCGAAGATGGCCATTATGGTGGCCTACAAGAAGAATATCACAACAGAAGCCATTGCTAAACTCTTCTTTGAACAAATGTGGGTGCACTTTTGCATCCCAAAGTCTATCATATCAGATCGGGACAGCAGGTTCCTTAGCACATTTTGGTCCAACCTCTGGTGAATGTTGGACACCAAGCTCACCAAGTCCACAGCTTTCCATCCCCAAACTGATGGCCAAACAGAGGTTGTTAATAGGATGATTATACACATTCTGTACATGTACAATTAAAATAATCCATACAAATGGGATGAGAGCCTCCCTTATGTACAACATAGTTATAATCGGGCTCTCCATAGTGGAATCATCCATAGCCCCTTTCAGGTGGGCTTGGGTTTCCAACTGCTATGTCCCATTGACGTAGCCATGCCATTTTCTTTTACTTAGGCTAATTCAGCTCATGTCCATTCTGAAGATGACAAAGAAAACATCTTCATCGATTGCATTTAGCACATCTTCCAATAGTTTCATGACATATTGGACAAAGGCAATGCTAAGTACAAGCAACGACATGATCAGCATTAGGTTCCACACAACTTCCAGGTGGGCGACAAAGAGTGGCTACATTTGCAGAAGGAACACCTCACTGGACCCCACTGCAAGCTTCACCCGCTCTGATATGGGCCATACACCATCACCAATGTTGTCGGTAACAATGCTTTTGAGCTCGGTATTCCACCACTCCCTGTTCTACACCTAGTTTGTGGACCGCCTTCGTCCCTACTTCCCACCTCTACTAGAAACCTTTGACATTGCAGAACAACTCACACCAACAGAGTTAATCCCAAACTACATGGAATAGGTCACCACTGATTGTATCATGAACATGAAAATCAAGAACACTCGCCAACAGAAGATGCAACTGTATCAGGTTGTCAAAGCTGGCCAACTCCTTCACCAAAGCAAATGGTTCACCAGGGACCAAGTTCAGCAGAAGTTTCCTCATCTCATGGAGGAAATCAATGCAATGGGGACCATTTATTCCTAAGGGGGAAGTAATGATCCAGGTGTATATTGGTGGCTACCTGCCTATTCCACTTGGGGCCCCACCACTGTCTCTTTTATTTTTTCATTTTCAGCACAACTTACTATTTTTAGCAGTTTTTTGGGTCTTGAAATCCCGGAGCCATTTTGAGGTGCTAAATGATGTTTCCTTGGAATCATGCATCCAAAGAATATGATTACATTCCAAAAAAAATATTTTTGGTCAGTAGTTGCAGTCCTCGGATAGATCTTTCTAATAATGTATCATGTGCATCAAACAGAGATAGTATGCCAAAGTTACAACCCCGAGAAGTTGAAACACCAATTTACCCAAATGGGGCCCATATTTTTGGCACTTCATCTCCTAGGGTTAGGTTTTTGGATGTATAGGGTTTTTCATTTTCTCTATATAATAAATAGGCCCTCAAGAGTATATGTAACATATTTCAGAGAACTGTAGCCTCCACATCTCTTCTCAGAGATAAACTACCAGTGACCTAGCTAGTTTATTTCCATTCTTTCTGTAAGAAAATTTTAGTACTTTGATATTAATGAAATGAAGTGTTATTTCCACTTCATATTTGTATTTATGGTTATATGTGTATTATGTTGCATTCTTGCATAAATCCAGATCATTTTGACTCTGATAGTCATGCTGATTGGTGTGTTTTTCATTTTACACAGTCGTGCTTCTGCCTTTCCAGCACAGGTTGCTACCTAGATAGTCATGTCGATTCCTGTGTATGGATTTTTAGGGTTTTCCTTATTTTAATTAGCCAGTGAGTCTTATCCTTCTGAATTCTTTTTCTTGTTTGATTAGCTTTGTTCCCTTTCTATTCAGTGACATTTTTGGTTCACATTTTTATGTTTTCATTTGTATCTCTCGCAAACTTGATTACATCCCTATCTTCCTAGTGTTTCTAGGTGTCCTCGGGCCATCCGAGTGGTTGCTTGCTTTACTAACCTCCAGATTCTTCATTTAATCATTTCTTGTCTTTCCTTTCAGGCTTAGTGTTTGATTGGTTTTCATCTTTTGGTAGATTCCCTTGGATATTATTGTTTCAAGTGCCAATTCTAATTGCATTTGAGTTTCTATTCACCACCAAGCATAGATTACAAGTGCTTGTGTCCCGGCTAAAGCTTGTTTTCTTTGAGTGATTGATCAACGTGTGAATGAAGAGTCTTCATTTTAGAGAAAATGGTTCACATCTCTCTTCGATTTTTGTAATCTTTTTCCTCTTCTATGCATGTTTGAGGGATCTCATTAGTACTCAAAGCATTGTTGACTGATTCACATTCTACATTTCACATTTTGCTTGTAAGAAAAATACAAGAAGATTTTTTCTCATTTCGATTTAAAAAATGAAAATTTCATTTTGATTCACTTCTTAGTGCATGTATTGAAAGGAAGAAAATTGTAAAAAAAAAATTCTATTTAAAAATTTTCACCTGAAGAGAAAAATAGGTGTCATTTCACGCATTTGCTTTGTTTCTACATTGATTGTGTGAGTTTCTCTCTCCCTCATTAGCATATTATTCATTGAAATGAATGGTTCTTTTCTCATTTAGCTAAATTTTAGGGGATTCAGATGACATCAGTAGGGCATTGAAACTATGCTTTAATTCAAGATCAACCATAAAATTTATTCAATAAATATAAGGAAGCATTGAAACTTAATGCTCACATTTAGTGTGTTCAAGGCTAGTGACGTGTTCCAACATCATAAAACCTTGCAGCTGTTGTTCGTGATGATATTACATCAGACATTGCTAGCATGGAATTGTGCTCCCCGTATCATTGTGTATATAAAAGTAGACCCCTATAGGTTGCAACCCTTTATCCATACAAAGCCGAGTTCGCTGCCTTGTAACCGTGATACACCGAACACAACATTCGGGGTGATTGGTTGCCATATGTTAAGTCCTTGGTAATTTATTTTTAATTTGATCACCAAGGTGTATATTGTAGTTCACGATTACCTAGTAACGCTTTATGCCTAGAATACCCTAAGTAATAAATTTTTTAATGTTTTCTGACTCTTTAAATTTGAAAAGATCCTCGAGCCCTTGTCCTTTAGAGCTCGTTAAACGTGATAGTGGCTTGAGTCACATTTTTTTTTTTTCTCGACTCTTAAACCATGAAAAGGAAAAGTTTTGTTTCAATGTCTTAAAATTAACTGCCCACAATCACATGGCTCACCCATTAGAATATTTTTTGACCTCATTGTGAGTAGTTCCTTACTAAGATATTTCTTAAAGCCTTGAATTAATCATATTTATCCTGTCTTATTTTTTGAGATAAGATCATCATGGTTGAACCACCAAGTTCAGCTTCCTCTCCATCCACTCCTTTCGAAGGGACATTATCACCTATCTCTTCTGATTCTCCACCTTTGGCTGGGGCTCAAACTAATGAGTTTGCTCTCGTTCTGAGTATTCAGCCTCTCGCCTCTCAATATCCGCTTGATGTGCCAGTAGGCTACATTGCCTACCCTATGAATCCATTATTTGATTGCATTGAAATCTCCCCTCAATGGCCCTACAGTCCATACGATACACCTGGTGTACCATTTGTGAATTCACCGCATCCATCCCGAAGCGCTGCCCGTCAATTATTCCCGATGGATTCTGAAGGAGAAGTTTCATCCCCCTAAGAGGTTTCAAGCACTATCAGTGGTGTTGATGAGTCCATATGTGAGGGAAATCAATTTTATCCTGGAGGTTTTCCTTATGTGATGAATCAACCTTCCTCGCAGTCGTACATTCCATAGAATTACACCTCGTTAGGACACTTGATCTCAAATATGTCTAGTATTACACCTTTGTATTGAAATACTATTTAGCGGAATAATAGAGTGTCTTCCCCAATCTGAGTGTTTCCATTGTAACCATTTCTATTCCTGCTCAAACTTCATTCATGCCTACTCCCAAAATCCCAACTATTTGCATAGGTGTCTCAGTACCTCTAGTCAGTACTCCGATGTCGATTCCTTCAAGTTTAGTTTTTGGAGGAGGTCCTACCCTGCCAAATGTTTCCCAACCGACCATTGGGGCATCCACGAGTGGATATTCGGCTTACATTCTGAATACCTCTCAAGCTGTTGGCAACGTTCCTATGCCTATCAAATCGTCCAGCCTGACAGGACCAGAATATGATCAATATCAACAACTTTTGCAAAGTCTTAACCAACAAAATTATCTCCCATATGAATTAGGGGAATTTTGAGGTCTAAAATGGGCCTCCTAAGGAAATTATAAAATAATAGTGGAAATAATAAAACAAGATTTGATTACATCATCAAATTTTAGGGAGAAAAAAGAAAAAACTATTTTTTCAACTCATATTGTAAACTTGTCTCCCAGAATTTTTACTCAAATTTTGAGCGGGAGTACTCATTGGATGCAAAATTTAATTCCTAATCCAAGGAGTACCCATGTTGCATACTTCCAATGGGTCCTGCTACACAAAAAATGAGAACTAAATTAAAAACGTGATTGTAATCACGTTTTTTATTTATTTCTCATTTTTCATGTAGCAAAGTATATCAAAAGTATGCAACATGGGTTCTCCTTGGATGAGGAATTAAATTTTGAATCTAACGAGTTCTCCCGCTTGAAATTTGAGTAAAAAATTTGGGAGATAAGTTGAAAATGCGAGTTGAAATGGCAGTTTTATTATTTTATTAATTTGTAATCTTCTTACCCTTTTACTTAAAAAATGGTGAATTATCCCCCATGGTTGACATCATCATCTTGAATCCTATTGGTTATTATAAAGTTTATTTTTGTTGTACATTTTTGTTAGGAGGCCCATTTTAGACCACAAAATTCCCCTAATGGGTTCCCAATAGTTTCAAACTCATCCAGTAAATCCTCAAGGATTTCATGGGAAACCTGGCATTTAGTCATGGGGTTACGTCTATCAGCAGGGTCTTAACTATGGTCAAAATTAACCTTATGGACCACAAGGGAAACATTTCGTATAACAGGTTCTGCCTTACGTAAAACCTAATCAACCCTTTTTCCATCAAGCTTGATTTTCCTATTTTCATCAGGGACAACGTTCCGGGCAACCGAGCCAACCCCAATTTCAGCAGGGTCATCCATTTGTCTATCAAGGACAACCCTCAATTCAACTGAATCCAGTCTGTGTTCAGCCCAGCCCTCAGGTACATCCTGGCCTTCAGGTACAACCTAGTCCTTAGGCACAACCTTTTTCTCAGGCACAACCGAGTCCTCAAGTACAACCTGGTCCTCAAGCTCAACTTGGTAAACCTTAGCAACCCTAGGCTACGATCCAGCAACCCCAGGGACAACCCTAGGGGAAACCATAGGGACAACCCTAGGGAAATCCATATCAAACCTTCCAAAAACCATAAAATATGTATGCTGGGAATTATGGTCAACTTGGATCTAAGTGGTCTGTTGCAGGTCAGAATCCATTTTTGGGGCAGCAACCAGGATATGGTCTGAATCCACAAGGTTTCAAACCTTATGGAAAATACCAAGGTTACAATCCTTATTGGGAAAACCCTTCAAGGCAACTCCCTTGGTGATAAAATTACTCCAAACATGGTTAGCATCCGCAAATGGGCATGTATCAAAGACCCAACACCATACCTTTTAGCCCGCATTTTTCATTTCTCACAACATTGGGACTTCCTGATGTGTTAAGATTGACCAACGATCCAATTCTTCAAAATTCCATATTGGCTCCTTGTTCCAACTAAAATTCCGAGCGATTACCCCATGTTTGAAGGAAAATCTAGGGAAGACCCCTAGGCGCATGTTATGACGTACCATATTTGGTGCTCCTTCAATTCCTGGGTTGATAATTAAATCTGTTTACATCTCTTTCAAAGAATGTTGACTAGTACTACTGCAAAGTGGTACATTGAACTCTCACGCGAGGCTTTTCAGGATTTCAATTCCTTAGCCATGGCCTTTCTCATGCATTTTCAGTTTCCTATTCTCTATGAAACAGGAACAGACCTCCTAGCTTCCTTGAAGCAAGATATTGTTATGCATATCTCTGATCATATTCATGAATGGAGAAGGCATCATCGTTTGACCAAATTTGAGATTCCTGATCAACTATTGACTGAGTGGATTACCAAATCATTCGTCAATAAGATCACCAAGTACATAGCTATGGGGGCAGCTGTCACAGAAGAGTAAGCCATTACTCATGCTCAATATCTAGATTTAGTTTATTCCTAATCCGACACGTTATACGACCTTTACCTGACGCTCCGCTCCCAGGTTCTCAATCTACAACCTCAAAAGCCCTGGTATCACCACCAGTTGAGAGCATCATCGTATCTAGTTCCTAGACTTTGTTAGTATGAATCTTTTGATGGAAAAATACCACTTTAGCTATGCATATAAAACAGCCCTAACATCAATTATGGCTGCCAATATCTCCAAATCTATAGTTAGTTGATTAAGACAAAGTTGCACAAATCCATATCTATGCAAAAAAGACATTAAGCAATGAAAATGAAGTTTTTCTCCATGCATCCAATAGACAAGACAAGAACAATATTTTTGAAAGAATTTTTTATATTAAAGGGGCACCTAAGAGGAAAACAAGAAAGGTGTTTCCAATTCTCCTCAATGGGATGGGTTCTTGAAAGTCCTTAGCACTTCAGATCTAAAATTTCTCTCTCTTGTTGGTGTAGAAAACCCAGACAAACATAGAACTCAAAGGGAGCTCACAAAGAAAATAATGGATAATGTGACAATGATAATGGCTCAAAGGCAGACCAAGAGTATAGATCTAGAGTGATCTAATATGCAACAAAAGGTGACAACTGAATGAGAAAGCCCTTCTATTTATAACAAAATATTGGGTCATTCTTGATCTTGGTGTATGATTAAAATAATATTAACCAAATCTAGATCCACCTTTTATGGAATATTTTATTATATTTGTTGGAGGGAAAAGGTATTTGACTTGGGTCAAATCCCTTTATTTGTAAATAATAAATAAATAAATGATTTATTTATTATTCTAAGGAAGTGGTTGAACGATAATAATTTATTTAATTATTTATAAATGATTTAGTCATATTTAACAAGGAATATTATTTAAATAAGATTTAAATAATTATTCCTAGAAAATAATAAGATAAATAAGGATTTATCTAATTAATTTCCTTGTTTTTGGTTAAATATAACTTGGAATAATAATTAAATTATTGTTTAATTGATTATTCCATGAGGAAAATAAAACAAATAAAGATTTGTTTAATATTTCCTTTTGGGGTTTCCTATTTGGACCATAAACAACTTAATAAATGTGTTTTATTAAGTTATTTTACATAGCGAAAGCAATTTTACTTAGGGTAAAATTGTTCTTACATGGTGTACTTGGGTCCATTGAATGATAATAGGTTAGATGACCAAAAAATGGTGTAACAGATCGCCCCCCAGCGTACGAGTGTTAGGAGCAAATCGTATGACCGAAGTACATTGTAAGAACTCAATCACCAGACATCAAAAGGGAAGTCAGAGAGAGAAATGTAAGGTAGTCTAATGTGCTAAAGAACTAGACCCTGAGGAGATGAGACTTACAAGTGAAACAAGTCTCTTTTTATGAGAGGGTACCTGTGCTAGAGGTGGCGGGGGAGGCATACCGATGCCCGCTGAGACAAAGTACAAAATAATAGTGCATCCAGTAAACAAAGAACCAAACTGTAAAGTACATGCTGGCATAAACGAAAGCCAGATAAAAGGTATAATGAGGAATCCCACATACATGCTATGCCTGGGATAACAGCCAGGACTTATACAATAATATATGAGTACATGAGATACAAATACAACCCAAATGCCCCATATACATGGGAAGGGGCTCACAAAATCTGACTGATACATGCAAATCAAAGAGGCGTTGCAAGCGGTTAAGGCTGACATCATCAAATATATGGAGCTGCATCAAAGTCTGCAATGAAGAGGTCATCCGGGAATGTGGGGGGCTACCTGGAGGGCCACCCCCTCATGAGGTTTTGGACATATCAAACACCAGGGAATCACCGATATCAGTTGCTGCATCATGGAACCATCAAGTATACAGATCTCGATCATGCTGAAAGGAGTTGTGGCTGAGAAACAACCAAGTCAAAGGGAAATAAGTAGTCCCTTTGCCTGATCCAGGGCACCGAAGAAGAGTGGAATCTGGAACCAAGGTACACTGCCCCCTAGACCTGTCTTCTGGAATGAATAAGCTAATGTCGACAGAAGGAGGTCTGTCGTAGGTGAGGCACTAAGGAATCCTCAACTAAGGCGTGAGAGAGAATAGTAGAGCAACTGACAAACTGACATGAATGATGATGATGAAATGGGGGATACTGAGTAGCGAATGGGTGACTGCCCTTGTTAGAGCATAAACGGCATGGATGACTTGGAAGCGACTGACACAATATCATGAGGGATAGGGGACAATGGGACTGAAGGCCATAATGTGCGACGCGAGAGAGAGACAAAGCAATGAAGGATACAGGACTATAGCGGGATACAAAGGGACACGGGATAGACTCCATGAATGTGATGATGACTCAACTCGGATGCTCTAAACAAGGGCGACTCAATGGTGCTTCCACACAGTAGAGGTCCAAATGGGGGACCATAAAAACATGAGTACAAGGGGGTATCTCATGACGAAAATAGACACGAACAAGGATGAGGAAGGAGGAAAATTGGTGCCCCTAGTACAAGTGTTTTAAGTGAGGAGATTCGATTTGGAGGAGAGGTGAATAGACCTTTCATGGAAAAAATGTGTCCTGGTGAAGTATCAAGGTACTAAAAACTAACAGGTACCTAGAGCTCATGAATAGGCTAGGTCACAGTTTTTGGGGTCTGTTCTGCGACTTGGGTAGCAGGTATTGGGCAGAAAACTGCGACCTGCCCCAGGAAATGACCTGAAAAGCATGACCTGTTAGAGAAAGAGGGTTTTAGTGCTATTTTTGGCTGAGATCTGGGATTTCTATGGTTGAGGGGCATAGGTGCCCCCAAGCATGTTGTGGTCATGCCAAAATGTATCTATAAAAAGGGGAATCTAAACACATTTTAATGATGTGGTGCGCCATTTGTTTTCATTATGGTTATGCAGTTTGAGAAAGGGAATGGAGGATTACCAATCTTTTTGGTACTGCATATATGAATCAAATGGACTTTAAGTTTCCAGGTTGGCATACCTGGTGTCACTATCCCAAAGAGAGGATTTGGAGATAATGAACTGATGCTCTCTTAGAAAAGTTATAGGTTGGTCAACAACAAGGTCTAAGAGACGAGGTTGCTAATGTAAGATGAAGGAACGATAAGGGGTATCGTACCTAGAGTGATCTGAAGTGATATGGGACTCTAGAGGTTCTTCTAAATGTGGAAGAATAATGGTACTAGATTCGACACAACCAGATACACTAGGAGAGTTGTGGAGAATTTCTTCTCGTGGTCTCTCAAATATGGGTGCCCCCTTACCTAAACATTGGGTATCAATGTAATGGCCACAGGGTGTGTGTGATTCAAATGCATGGGTTCGATGTAAGGGGGAATAGATAAGGTCAGGGGAGGTGATTCCTGTCATAATGTCGTCATCGTGATAGAATATGGGGTGACTGGTGGAAGAAATACCACCTGATGCGACGAAGCTACCTGACTCATCATCATGAGAAGAGAGGGTCACATGCACATCGTCACAAGGGGTGACAGAAGAGTAAGAAAATAAAGGATCTACCGATGTTAAGCCCAGGGTGATCACTAAAAGGAGGTCAATCGAAACATCAGGGGAATTTTCCAAGGGGACTTCCACCGAGGGTCTCATGAATGATGATAGGTAGCAAATGGTCACAACAGGTTCTGTCATCTCGACATTAGGAGGGGGAATGTCAATGGGAGCGGGTAAATCCTCAAGCTGACATGAAGCATACTGCGCAATTATGGGAGGGGCATATTTAATTTTTTCAATCTCGTACTCTCGAACTACCTATAAAGAGGCGCAGTAATGCGTCAACTACGGACAATGGTGGGAATAATGGCCATGGACACCACACAGAGCACAGGGTTTGTTGGTTCGAATAGTATTTGGGTTCTTGGTTGTGGTCAAGGAAGAAATAGAGGTTTCAGGGACCGTAGACTCGGGGAATGTGACTTTAGCCATGGGTTTAATATGGGGCAACTCGGGACAAGTATGGGTGGCATGACTGACGACATCACACAAGGCGTAGGGCTTGGTGGGCGGAGGAAGAGCAGGGTCAGTTGGGGTGGACTTCTATTTGGATGCCCCCTTGAGAGCTTCTTGTTTCTTTCCCGGAGTTGTCACAACAGGAGAAGGGTCCTTTTGAGGTGTTGGTGGCACTGTAGCAACGGAAGAAGCTAGGGGAACCGGTTGAACCGGTGTCAAAGCAAGGTAAGTTTTTGGGTGACCAGGCGGGGTAACGGCTGGAGGATCAAGGTACCAGACAAGTATAGCCAAGGTCAAATTGGGGAGGGAGAGGGTGGCCATGATGGGAACCGAATAAACTCTGGGAGGGGGAGCAAGGAAAGGTATCTGACCAGTGGGGTAATGGATAGGAGGGAGACCAGGGAAGGTTCCAAGCAAGGAGGAGTCTTTTGAGATGCCAAGAGAAACACTAGTCAAAGAATCGACAGTTTTCTTATTGGCTACAAAAGAGATGGTCGACTAAGGGGAGGTCTGAGATTTTGGCTCATGATATGTCATCTAGTCAATGGTGACTATATTTCCATTACGAGGGAAAAAAATATTGTGGTGGACCGCAGATGGGACAACAGACATGGCATAGGTGTAGCTCCGCCCTAAAAGAATGTTATAATCAAGAGGGGCGTCGATGACTTCAACGTCAACGCAAATAGTCTTGCCCGCAAGAGTGATAAGAAAATTACGGAATAGGCCAATGGGCTAGGAGGCATGGCCATCCCATGCATGAAGGGTGATTGCGAAAGGATCCATCTCAGGAGATCCGATTTGTTTCCAAACTGAAGTAGACATCACACAGGTGGATGCCCCCTCATCAATAATACACCAAGAAACATGAGCGTTCTAGATTTTGACTGGGATTTGGAAAGCTATGGAAGTAGGAAGGGGAAGATGTTCTGATTGACGGGCATTGAAAATAATCAATTGGTCATCAGCAGGATCTAGAGCGCCCATGGCAGATAGTAGAGCCTTCTTTTGAGAAGGACATTACTGGAGGAGTTCTAGTTTTGAAATGGCAGCAGGAGACTGTGCCAAATCATCTACTATGCTATACGAATGAGAAACTCGACTAGAAGCAACATTTCGGTGTAATGGGCCCTTAGGAATCTTAGTATGAGCCTCAACTTTGGGCTAAGGGATATGCAAGGGACCATTCGATGTCGAAAGAGGCTCTGTAGAACCTGAAGAAGGTGACTCGGGGACAGACACAGCGGAAGGCTTGGGGTACTGACGAGACCGAGTTTGAAGGTTAAGGTAGACAGGTAAAGGTGTATCAGAATTCATCATGAGGAGCTGGTAATCAGAGGAACGAGACAAGGAAGGTTGGGGGGCTACCGGTCCGTAACGTGGTTGGGTAGCCATGAATCCTTGCTGAGGGAAAGGATCGGTAAACACAACCAGTTGAGTGATGGCCACATTAGGGGTAGGGGAGGTATGCTATCCGCGCAATGTGGCTTGAGACTCCCACATCTGCCGCATCTGTGGTAAAAGGGGACAATCATGAGTGTAATGACTGGAAACACCACAACATGAACAAGGCTTATTTGTATGAATAGGCCTATCCAGCTTGGGTTGAGTGCCCTGTTGCTGGTTAGCAATGTTAGAGGAAATACTTTTAGGATTAGGTCCACAAGTACCAGGGGTAGATTGGTTTTGATTGCCTTTCCTCTTCCTTTGAGAAGAAGGAGGATTAGTCGTGCTCTGTTGTGCAAATAATTGCCCCGAAGGGGGTGGTAGTTGCTGTTGTTGGGGTTGAGAAGGCAAGGGAGGTGGAGGTGAAAATGCTAGAGGAGCTGGGGCACTAGGTTGTGGATAAGGATAATGGTTAGGTTGGGCAACATTGAGGTAAACAGGATTTTGGGCAAAAGGATGAGGCATGTTGTATTCTGGATACATGCTACTTGGAGGGGTAAAAGTGCTGGAGGTGCTGGCCCCTCCCGGAGGGAGACCATAGCCCATAGGAGGTTGAGCATATGGATGAGAAAGAGGTCCATTACTTCTAGCGTTAGGCACTGGACCAAAAATAGTGAAGGTGACAGGGGGAGAACCCAAAGAATCAGAAGAGGAGTCGGAGTGCAGACTCGAGGGAGGACTAACTCGACTATGGTGGGAAGGAGCAAGTCGATCAACCAGAAACTGAGGGTGAAGGCCAAGAAGTCTCTAGGATATATGCCTTGGGGGCACAATGATGACTGCACAAAGGGAAGAAGAAAAACCAACAAGGGCAAGGAGGTGCATAATCAAGTGATTACAATGTCGAAACAAGGGCAGAAAGGTGCAGTGTCAATTGATTTTAAAGTATTTTCCTGGTGGTGTTAACCAGGCTCTTCTTTGCTTAGGGTTAGTGTGTGGCGTGTGTTAATTTTAATTTTTAAACCCAAACATTTTGAGAGTAAAATAAAAAGTGTGCTACGTAACTGAAAATAAATCTGCAGAGAACAGTAAATAAGGTTGAAATAACAGAAAATTAACAGCTAAAAATGCATCGATCTAACCCAAGAAGGTGGGTCTCTCAAAACTAGTCTAAAAGAGAGGAAAAAATATAGTCAAAACACATGAAAAATGGGCCAATAGATCTAAGGTCGGGAGGGACATGGATCTAAAGGAGAAATTTGCTGAAAAAGAGGTGCAGAAAACAACAAAGAGGCAGAGGTAAGGTTGCTGCAATAAAGGAGGAAATCAACTAAAGGTAGAAGGGACAAGGAGGTGACCCTAGAGGCAAACCCAAACAAAAATATATGAGGTGATTTGAAAGGGAGAAGATCTAATCTAAAAGGGATCTGAAAATGAGGTATCGGATCTGAAAAGAACAAGACTGAAACTCTGAAAATTCAGACGTTTGAAATAGCTAAAAGTCGTCCACAAAAAGTGGAGGGTACTATAGCCCTAAGGGGTGGGATTCCCACTTAGTTGAGTAAAAAAATTCAGAAACAGGTCTAAATGGGTGGAGACAAAGGCTGGAAAACCATGACAGAAGCTTCAAACAAACCCAGAAAATTTGCTGGAAAATTGTAGAAAAAAGTGCAGTTCGCAGGTTCTAACCTTTTTTCAGTCCAGGTCACAGCTTTTGGGCAGAAAAGTGCGCCCTCTAGTCTAGGTCGTACGTTTTGGGCCGATAAGTGTGACCTGCAGATCCAGGTCTCTCGGCAGCAGATTTCAGAAAAGGTTGTCGTCTCAGCTGTGGCTGATGTTTGTCACCTGCGCAATAGGGCCAGAAACACACGGAAGTTAAAAATTTTAATGTTTGAGGGTTTTAGAGGTGAAAAACACCATAAAAATAGGAAAGACAGAAAACTGAAGAGAAACCCTAGGGTCTGAAATAGCTGGATATGCAGGAATATATAAAATGACAGTGGTCGCAAAAGAAAACCCATCTGGAGTCACCAATTGTTAGTATGAATCTTTTTTCGGAAAAATACCACTTTAGCTATGCATAACAAATAGCCCTAACATCAATTATGGCTACCAATATCTCCAAATCTGCAGTTAGTTGATCAAGACAAATCTGCATCAATCTAGATCTATGCATAAAAAGACATTAAGCAGTAAACATGAAGTTTTTCTCCATGCATCCAATAGACAAGACAAGAACAATATTTTTGAAAGAATTTTTTATATTAAAGGGGCACCTGAGAGGAAAACAAGAAAGTTGTTTCCAATTCTCCTCAATGGGATGGGTTCTTGAAAGTCCTCAGCACTTCAGATCTAAAATTTCTCTCTCTCGTTGGTGTAGAAAACCCAGACAAACATAGAACTCAAAGGGAGCTCACAAAGCAAATAATGGATAATGTGACAATGATAATGGCTCAAAGTCAGACCAAGAATATAGATCTAGATTGATCTAATATGCAACAAAAGGTGACAAATGAATGAGAAAGCCCTTCTATTTATAACAAAATATTGGCTCATTCTAGATCTTGGTGTATGATTAAAATAATATTAACCAAATCTAGATCCACCGTTTATGGAATATTTTATTATATTTGTTGGAGGGAAAAGGTATTTGACTTGGGTCAAATCTCTTTATTTGTAAATAATAAATAAATAAATGATTTATTTATTATTCTAAGGAAGTGGTTGAATGATAATAATTTATTTAATTATTTATAAATGATTTAGTCATATTTAACAAGGAATATTATTTAAATAAGATTTAAATAATTATTCCTAGAAAATAATAAGATAAATAAGGATTTATCTAATGAATTTCCTTGTTTTGGGTTAAATATAACTTGGAATAATAATTAAATTATTGTTTAATTGATTATTCCATGAGGAAAATCAAACAAATAAAGATTTGTTTAATATTTCCTTTTGGGGTTTCCTATTTGGACCATAACCAACTTAATAAATGTGTTTTATTAAGTTATTTTACATAGCGAAAGAAATTTTACTTAGGGTAAAATTGGTCTTACATGGTGTACTTGGGTCCATCGAATGATAATAGGTTAGATGACCAAAAAATGGTGTAACAGACTTCACGAAAGTCTTCTTCTGCTTCTAAACATAAATCATCTTCTTTCTCTAATTATGTTCCTAAGAATCCTCCAAATCCTGGAAAAACTTGAGAGGTTAAAACCGTTCAGTCTTCCAGAGCCGACAAATCATCTAAAGGAAAGAAGAAGGGAAAAGGAAAATCTAAATTTGATGCCCCAAAATAGGATTCCTCCAAACCTCACTCTGATGATGGAGCTAAACATAAACCAAAATATCCTTGCCTGATATGTGACGATGAGCATTACACCAAGGACTGTCCTTGATGGGCCGAAGTAAGTCGATTTCTCAAAGGCACCAAAGGAACTCCAGCTGTTCTTATGGAACCATTTCCATCATAGGAAACTCAAATGGTGGGGCAACCCCAGTCCTCCACCCCTTTTGGCTCTCAAGTTTTCATGATGAGTGGCATTGCACCCATAATTATTGCTACTAGATCAAAATATTATGCTAAACCACGTCCAATGATGAGGAAGGAAATCATAGATGCTCCTACTCCTTCTCCCCTACCCACTTATGTCCCCCTTCATATTGAAAGGCCTACTTCTGATCCCATTGTACAACCACCTTCCAAAGGTGTGCTCCACAAGTCCTCCTATAACTTGAACGCCCATGCTGCTTAGCACTACGATATTGTTGAGGATTTGGCTCAGGCATCATCCATTATGTCCGCGCTAGAGGTGCTTCAGAGCTGTCTTTCACAAAGGAAGGCTTTGTTATCCGCCATCAGAGGAGTTGATCCTGCCAATTCGAGCCTTCTTACTTTTGATCTGGAAAACTTCATCCCACGTCTCCCTCACCAACTTGCTTTGATTATCCACGTTGGGATTAATGGTAAGAATATCCATCAAGTGGTCATAGACGAAGGTGCATCTACATGCATTATGTTTGTTGAATGTTGGAGAGCCATTGGTTCTCCAACACTTAACCAATCTCCAAATTCTTTGGAGGCATTCCATGGAAGG
The DNA here is from genome assembly GCA_034641835.2 of Pinus albicaulis. NCBI lineage: Eukaryota > Viridiplantae > Streptophyta > Pinopsida > Pinales > Pinaceae > Pinus > Pinus albicaulis. The sequence continues at coordinate 37,098,398 of MU968480.1, forward strand.
GAATCTTGCCCACTTGGTATCCTCACCAGCTTACCTATCATGTTGGAAGGAAAAAATTTCAATGTCGAGGTTGAAGTCGTTGACGCCAAACTAAACTATAATCTCCTCCTCGGTCGTAGTTGGAACCACGCCATGCTATGCATAACGTCCACTCTCTTTTGTGTTCTCCATTTCCCGCACAAAGGAAATAATATCGTTGGTGAGCAATTGTCATTTTTCACTTCCACTTCTTCAGAGAGAAATGTTCCATATGTAGACCACATTCCCACACCTTATGAAAGTGTGAGGCCAGGAATTTTCAAATATTATGCTCTTATGGGTCTATTTTTTGTTCCTCCACCAAACACTGCTCAAGTCAATATAATCTCCTCTTGTTTTTATCTGTGGATTATCCCTTTCACTGATCAGGTTGATTTGTTTGGTGATGTACTACTGTTAAGCACGATAGAAATTGATTATTGTGAAGTCATTTTGGCATCAGCTAATCCTTCTAAACATGCTACTTCTAGCATGTGCTTTGACATGTACTCACAATATCCTTAGCTCGGTCCCTGAAATTCATTTGATCCCTTGACTAAGACATTTCTCTTTGACAAAAGTATCATGGGAACTATGTCTCTTGAAGAAACACCCTCGGATGATAATATTCATCGTTCATCATTTCTGCAGAGCATAGCAGCAATTTGGTCGTGTCTTGAAAATATCGCCCCCCATGTTCAACGCAATCCTCTCCCGACACCATTGTTAGCTCATGAGGTTTTCTATGAGGGGAACATGGGCATAATTAATGAGACTATGCCTATCGACATTTCTGTGAAGCTAGGAATTGTCGAGAATATTCATATTGGGGTAACTTGCTCTCCAGATGAGGTCAAGCTCTATACTAGTCTCTTTCAATAATTTCAAGATGTTTTTGCATGATCCTATGAGGAAATTCCTGGCATCGACCCAAGTATAGTTGTGTATAAGATACCAACTTACCTCGATGCGAAGCCTGTTCATCAAAAACTTTGCCTTGTGCACCCTAGAAAGGCCGCCGCCATTAAGGGAGAAGTTGGAAAACTTCTTAAGGCTAGATTCATTTATCCCGTCCCATTGATAGACTGGGTGTCCAATATTATCCCTGTAAATAAAAAATAGGGTACCATTCGTGTTTGTGTTGATTACCCAGATATTAATCGAGCCTGCCTGAACGATAACTATCCCACTCCGTTTATTGCCCATATCATCGATGAATTCACTGGGAGTGAGATATTCTCCTTGATGGATGGATTTTCTGGCTACAACCAGATCAACATCTTACCCGTTGATCAACATAAGACTGCCTTTATCTGTCCATGGGGGACCTTTGCTTACAAAACTCTCCCTTTTGGTCTCAAGAATGGTGGTGACGCTTTCCAGTGTGCGATGTCCTATGCTTTTTATGACATTAAACACATTCTGCAGCCTTATCTGGATGACCTCCCTTCTCATTCAGCTAAGCGTAGCGACCATCTGCACACCTGCGAGAGATTTTTCTACATTGCTGACAGCATAATATTCGTTTGAATCCACATAAGTGTGTTTTCTGCGTAGAATCTGACAGACTCCTTGGGTTTGTCATCTCTAAAGAAGGAATTCGTCTCGTTCCATTCAAAGTCAAGGATATCATCAATCTACACCCTCCATCCTCTTTATCATAGTTGCAAAGTCTGTAGGGGAAAGCTAATTTCCTACATCATTGGGTTCCTAATTACACGGAACTTGCTAAGGGTTTTACACGGTTCCTTAAACAAGGGATCCCATTTTGTGGGACGAAGTTGCTCAACACTCCTTTGAAGATTCAAAGAAGGTCCTCATCAATGCCCCTTTACTGCATCCCCCAAATTATCATCATGACTATTTTTTATACTTAGCAGCTTCCTCTGGTACCATAGATATGGTACTTGTTCAGGACGGCGACAATGGTACTGAACATGTCATTTATTACCTCAGCTATAACCTTATGGATACAGAAACTTGATATTCCCATGTCGAGAAACTAGCTTTAGTTGCGGTACAGGATTTTCGATGCTTTCAACATTATATTCTCTTACATATGACTACCGTGATATACGACTGTAATCCTATGAATTATATCTTGATCCATTAGTTGCTGGGGGGAAAATACTCAAAATGGATTTTCATTTTACAGGAGTTTGATTTGGAATTCACTACTGCCAAATCAAAGAAATCATTGGTTTTCACTGAATTGATATGCTCTCTTCCCTCAACCTCCTCTCCATCTAATCTAGATGAGCACATTGTGGACGAGGCTCTCCTCTTAATAAACACTGTCAATCTATGGTACGGTGATATCATCGTGTATCTCTAGACCCAAACTTTCCGATACGAGTCAAACAAGTCTGATCGTCGATGAATACGTCATCATTCCCAACCATATCGTATTATTGGAGATACTTTATAATGCATCGATGTCGATTCGATTCTTCATCGCTGTCTAACTTTCGAAGAAGCCAAGGGAGTGCTCAATGAGTGCCACTCCAGGACATGCGGTGGTTATATGTCTAGATATGAAATAGCTCAAAAAATCCTTTGTGCTGGCTATTTCTAGCCTTCTATTTTCGAAGATTGCATCCTTTCCGTCCGCAAATACCATGGTTGCTAGATTTATTAGTGCAGGATGTGTGCTCCACCCATACCCTTACACCTGGTTATTACCATCGGCCCATTCGCCAAATGGGGCATTGACTTCATGACATGTAACTCTCACTCGGCCATGGGGAATGCTTATATCATTGTCACTATGGACTATTTGAGTAAATGGGCCGAGGCGATGCCTACACTTTCTGTTGACGGTAAAACCACAACTCAATTTATTTTTAATCATGTTATTTCCAGGTTCAGTTTTCTTCGAGTCATTTTCACTGACCATGGCTCTCATTTTCGCCATTACATGATGGTTGAGCTTACTTCTTAGTTGGGCTTGCATCACAACAACTCAAATCCATAATACCCTCAAGCCAACGACCAAGTTGAAGCAGTAAATAAGGTTTTAGTTACTATGATTCAGTGCACCATTGGGATGCACGAGTCAAATTGGCATCTCATGTTGTTTTCAACTCTCTGGGCATACCGAACTTCATCCAAGAATGCTATTGGATTCACTCCATTTTAGTTAGTATATGGCCTCAAAGAAACCTTGCTAATTGAATGTGAAATTCCTTCTCTCAAATTAACTATCAAATTACTTACGAACACCTCGCTAGAAGAGGAATGTCTCTTATACTTGGAATGGCTTGATGCAACTCGACGCTTTTCCACTTTGGTTACCAAAGCACAGAAAAAATGAGCCAAATCTCATTTTATCAAGTTGTTTCTCCGCGTACCTTCTCTGAAGGAGACTTGGTCCTTCTTTATGACCAAGCACATGAAAAATTGGGGGCAAGAAAAAATCGAACCAATGTGGCATGGGTCGTATATCGTGAAACGATTTTTACAAAAAGGGGCCTATGAGCTGATTTATTATGAAGGTAATCCTTGAGATAAACACCAGAATGGGCTTTATATAAAGTGATATTATGCATGATTTTCTCCTATATTCACTTTTGTACATTAGTGTGTTTTTCATTTTTGTACATTTTTGGTTTGGTGTGCATTTGCAAACAGTTTTCCCACTTATCTTGTTTCACTTGATTTGCAGATGTCTTCGGATCCTTATGTTGCTTTCGCTAATGGTGCCTTCCACAGTACCCAAAATATATCTTCTGTGGCCTAGGTTATATATGACCCTAATGGTGAGTTATTAGATCTACAAGATATATGTTTAGGTCGTACAACCAATAATATCGTTGAATAAAGTGCGGTTATTGAACTTCTATCCGAAGCAATCTCTCTCGGAATTAGAGAAATGGTTGCTAACGTGGATTCACATCTTCTTGTTCTATAGATCAACGAGAAATATTCCACTAGACACCCTCAAATATTGAGAATGTATCTGCATGTTCATTTGTTAGAAAGAAGTTTTGATTACATCACATATCATCATATTCCATGACACATGAATACATTAACATATGCATTGGCTAATCATGTTCTAAATAGACATTTGCATAATTTATAATCATCATAACATAATATTGAACATGAAAATAACATATCTATATATCTATATATATATATATATATATATATATATATATATATATATCTGTGTGTGTATGTATGTATGTATGTATCGATTGGTTTGCTAATAATGTTTACAGGTACATCATACCCCCATCAAAAAATAATATATGTTCTGATACATAGCGAGAGTCACAGGTCTCGAAAAAATTGCAGAAAAGAAAATCTCATCTAATCTGTGTGGTGATCACGATAATAGGCTACTACTCGAATCACTCGAGTGAGCAGTCGATGGATGCGACTCGATACCTTGACAATATGTCATTGTTACTAATAGCGAATGTCATCCATTTGTGCATATTCTGGAATCCCGGTGGTCAGGTCATCAAGGTTACTCGCAATCTCCTCTTCAAGCTCTGCTCCCTCCACATAATGGGCAACCTCGAAGTCTCTTTCCACCCTCTTGGCGATGGGTGACATCCCCGCCGGCGTCTGTGGTCCAACATATGGGATACACAAAGCTTCATATTAGTCCATATATATATAAATAAATAAAATTATATAAAAAGATGTAAAAATTACAAAAACATGTTTTTACCTTTGTCATCCCAGCACTCACCCATTGGAAGTGGCATATCAGGGTCTCCCCGGAAATATGTCTCGGAGTATGGCCAGTCCTCCACCATGATTAGCTAACACCTCAACCATGTGAAGAAGGCAGGTCTGAATGAGATACTCTGCTCGCCTCCTCTGCGAGGCATCACCATTTTTGTCCAGCGTGACCTCTGATCCCATATGAGTCAAATACTTCCAAATCTAGAGTCATGTCTGTAATATGTTCAAGAGAAGTTCCTTCTACGTCTCACTCATTTCTTGGTTCCCTGATCACTCTAATTTTCAGCTTATTGCCTTCATCTCCTGTTGATGATGTGGGATACATTATGACCCTCCATCAATGGATCACTTCTTGTTGACTTCAACACATTATTTGAGAAGTTGATCTAGAGATCCCCTTGTCAGTACCTTAGAGCCTACATGCCACAATGGCAGGTTGTTCACACCCAATGATAGGCTTACATCATTGGCCTTCATTTAGGTGATTCCGTGAATGTTCGACAAAAACTCCTTATTCGCATCTTGTGGATTGTATTGTTGGTACCTTGAGAGACATTTTCATTATTCGTGGTTTCTCTCACATTTTTTAACGGTCTACATCATTGGTTGGTAATCAGGTGATTTTCTTGCATGTTCGACCTGAGCTCATTTATTCGCATGATTGAATTTGTACTTGATTGGGTCGTGACGTAGCACAAGACGCTAGGTTTTGTTTGATAAAACCGAGGGTGTGAGGCGATATGTATTACTCATGATTGTACACATGAATCCTTCATTCATATGGCTACGACCATACCTTAAGTCTATATTTTTTATCCTCTTTATATGGATGGCTGCAGCCATACCTCAGATCCTATTTCATGATTTTTTTCTACGAATGGTTGCCTCTATACCTCATGTCATGAGATTATTTTAGAGATATTAGTTTATGTATATATGTGCTTGTTTGCACAGGTTTTCCGACGATGACGTCTTAGTCCTAGCACTCATTTGTAAATAATTTCACCCCTCACTCTCATTCGACCTTCCTGATTTAGGGGGCATCTATTACAAAAAAAAAATTCACTGTACCTATACTCCCTGTTCTTGATCCTGGAGACCCTTAACAATGAGCCCTGTGCCTATTTACCATCATGAAAATATGCCTTCATGTCCTCTTCAGCACAATGAAAAAACTCTTTGATGTCCATCCCTAGAAAATCTCTTTGTAAAGTTAGTTATTCTGAGCTGTGCTCCCTCTCCATGTATTTCTTGCGCCGATGGCCTGTTTTTGGTCTAAGGTTGTGCCAATCGGTGCTGGAATGAAGCTCATACTCACACCAATCCCCTTCTAGAATTTTTTTTTTAAATGGAAATGAAGCTTCTAGATCTAGAAGCTTTGTGGCGAAGACCTAATTGTTTGTTCCTGAGGATAGAATCAATTTTCTCACTTTGGCCTCTTTGCTGCTACAAAGGTGGAAGGGATAACCCATTTCCCCACCTAAAGTGGATCCATGTTCCCTCCTCCTTTGCTATATAATGTACAATCTCCCATAGCTATGCTAGTTAGAATAGAGATAATAGAACAACAAAGAGACCCTTTTGTTGTTATAGATGTTGAGTGAGAGTTGAGACATTCTACCCTCATATCAAGTTGAAAGAGCGATTTGGAGACGTTCCTGGATTAGGACCCATTGAAGGAGAGTTGCGACATCAAGGCATAGGTTGTAACTCCCCCTCTCTATTTTAATATAACATGATTTTTTTTTTTTCCATTATTAGCTTAATGTGTGATTGAACTCTTAGTTTTCGTTGACCAACTGAGTAGGTTGTATATGCATTATCTATATTATGCTATCATGTTTTTTGTTGGTTTGATCCCTTGTGCAGGTAACCAAACACTAGTAGTGGTTAATATTTGGCCTCAGAATGCGAAGGACCAAAGGATTCAAACAAGAATAAGCATCAGATTATGGGAGGCAACCTATTCACAATCTGATGTATTTACAACCTAGGAAAGTAGATACTTAATTGTTCCCTATTGTTACTAGACCCACTCTAGGGCTAGATGGATTGTCTCTGTCTGCAGAGAGGATTTTACTTCTTAACAACATTACAAGTAGGTTTTATTCCCCTTTTCTATTAAGTAAAGTAAAAGTTCAAATATATTTCTTTCTATTGTTCTAAGTGAACCACCACACTTAGGGAAAGCATCCTTATCCGTAGGTCTATATTTCCATAAAACAGTGTGCACCATTGGTCATGAATCCTAACCATAATTAGATGGGGAGTCCACTCTTTTTCATTTGGCTAAAGAAATATTAGATCCCATAGCTTATGTAAATATGTTTTCAGCTTGTTACAACTCAAGGTTTGGGCCCTTAATGCCCTTAGTTTCATCCCTCCCTCACTTTCATACAAGTATATATATATATATATATATATATATATATATATTATATATATATATATATATATATATATATATATATATCATTCTTGAGCTTGTCATTGAAAGAATAAGGCCTGATATCCAATAGGCTAATTACATAATAAATAAGACAAATATTTGTCCCTACAATTATACTTAAGCCCATTAGGCCAATTTCAACCTCATAATAGTTGAGAGATATATTTATCTCTTAGGCTAATAATAAAAAAAAACAAGTTCATTAATGCATTCCATAATCTAGTCAATTAAATAAGAATCTTACAAGAAGTGGGTGTTCCTCAAGTGTGCAAGAAGTCGCATTCCATATTAAATCACATACATAAACCAACACATTAAATCAATACCATTGCAAGCCTTAAGCCAACTCATGAAACATATTCTGAGCATTCAAGTGCAAGATCTTGAGTATCGCTTATCTTATAAGTTGGAATATTTGGCAATTGAGATCGAGACTACAACTCTCCACCAAAACTTAGATAAGCTACAACTAGATTTACTTGTACCTATCAACCTGAGATAAATTATAGTGCTTGAGGTAGGGTGATTTTAGAGGAATATTAAACATCTATTATCAAGTCATATAGGGTGTCATGTGATTGCCTCACCACCACCCACTAGTTATCGAATTAATTAAATAAAAATAGTGAACCACTTCATTCACATACAACCATAATATACTCAAGACATTAAACCAATATCATCGTTTTAAAAAGGGTTTCTTAAGGCTACACTACCTTCACCTAAAAAATATTCAACAATTTCACATAAGGGAGGGAAAACTTCTTGTTATATAGAGAGACTAAGAACACAACATCCCAACATCTCTAGGGATTTAGACAAAGAGGGTCTCAATTCATATGTGGATATATATATATATATATATATATATATATATAACTAATGATAAGTAGGTTTTATTAGTTTTTCTACCTTTGAAAAGAATAAGAGGGCACTCCTCGAGTAGCTTCTTAGTGAAGCTTCAACCTATGTTCTCATCCCAACCCCATGGAAGTACCATTAGGTGTTATCATCTCACTAGACATGGGTTCATCCACCTCTAAGAAGTTTTCAATCATCATAGTATTGAGTGGATTTATAAACCCAGTAAGGCACAAGCACTAGTCAATGATTATCATCCAGTAAGCCTCATGGGTTTCCCAGATTGACTATCATGAAATATTACTCTCTAATTATCATCCAAAAATCCCTATGGATTTCTCAGCTATGTTATCACTATATTTTTTCTCTCTAATTATCAGTTAGAAATCCTTATGGGTTCCTAAGTTGTGTTATCATAAGAGAAATACTCTTGATTATTAGCGAGCAAGTCTCATGGGTTTCTTATTAGTGCTATCACTATATCTTCTCTCTCCCTGAATCCTCTCAGACCTCTTATTCTTCTCTATCCTCTCATAAAATAACCTTTTTTCCCCCTTCTCTCCCTCTGTGAATTAATTTTGAATAATCCTCTTTTCCACAATAGCCTCTTGACCTCCACCTCTCTTATTTTTTTTGTAACTGGCCAACTTTTGCCATATTTTTGTGGGTCTGCATTGGCCGGAGCACAACCATACTCATTTATTAATTTTGTCCTTTTTCTTTGGTTGTAACTATTTCCCAAAGACTATGAGGTGAGTGAAATTGATACTTTATGTGGTTAGAATGATATAAAGTTGGATGATAAATATGAGTTTGACTTAGTGGCCAAGAGATAAACTCATAAGGATGGGCGAGACTAAAATTCCATGATGAAAACATTGGCACGATGAATAGAATTGATACTTTAGATCCCATGAATATGGAAGTGAAGATGATAATATGTCATAGTCTTAATGATACAAAACAAAGATGACATTGTTAACTACTTGAACCAATGAAGAAATGCTTGGTGTTATTGTTTGTAAGACTACAAAAAAAATTGATAATTTAAAGTTTTCATTTTCTTATTTGATTAAATGTTTTTGGGACTTTGTGTTTTATGTTTCATGTTTTTGGTTTTTAGATATTATAAAGGGAAAAAAATGTTTTATATTAAAATAAGAGACATGCACCATATGTGGATAAAGTTGGGTTGTGAACCATGAGAATTCAATGCGAGATAAAATAAGCATTTACTAAGAGTGCACTTGAGGTGTGTATATTTGGAAAAGATAAATGGTGAATGATTTATTCTAGATGGAGCTTTCACATGGGAGTGTGGTGAAATAGTGATTTCACGATCTAGACTATGAAGTAGAGCATAAAACCAAATTGTAACCGCTCAAGAGTTTACTGGTCAAAGGATAACAATTGATAATAACAACAAGTGAGGCTCATTGATGCAACCATATGCTCTGAGAACCTCAAATGGATGTAAAATTAACATGGGTGATAATGAGAAAGTATACTAAACAAGGGAAACCCTCATGAAGAATAGGACTATAATATAATAAGGGTGAAAATAAAACTTAGAGAAGTGAAGGAATTCATCAAAACAAGGCGATACCTATGGAAAATTCAAAGGTGGAAAAATGTTAAAATTATATGACAACAAGCTATCAAGTATTAAGAACAAAAATAGATGAAAGTGGATGGATGAATAAATTAATAATATAGATGATTATTAGCATGAGGGAGAGAACATGAATATATAAAAAAAATTATTACTTGTCTTCATTGTGTAAAACGCTAGATAGAACGTTGTGAGGGCATTTCTTTTCAAATGGGAGACTATGTTATGATCCCATGATGGGAATATATGGATTTGAATGAATATTGGGATGAATATATATGTAATAGTGGTAATTTTAATTTTGGGATCACATGTGCAATGGTGAGACTATGTCTATATAAAGGTCATATAACCATTAATAAGATTTATATGATTTATAAATATGGAAGTATTATGGTTATTTGGTGAAATGTATCCCATTATATAAAGAATTATTGTATGGTTCATATCTATTATTTATTTAGGGCAAAGGTGTCCCAACTGTTGTTTGTTCTATATTCTATGCGTTCTTGTTTATCATGCTATTTAAGGACTATGTGCACAAGAAGTTACCAACCCCACATACCTCTAATTCCGAAAAATATGGTCCTTGAATGGAAGAAATTACCCTCCTTGAATAGGCTAGAGCTAGTTAAGCTTAGGTCATTAGGTGACGTCTCATGATAAAATACCACAAAATTCACCCTTAAGAAGAGAAACCATAAAAATGATTTTTAATCAATTTTAATTATATAAATTCGCATTAAAAATATATATAAAGGTACCCTAAGGTCAAATGAAACAGTTTTGAGCAAGGTGTCATGTTTTCTTGGAGTGCATTATCTCCAATAGAAATATAATCTAAAAATTAAGGCTATGTAACAGACCTCATGAAAATTCGATGTAATAAAAGTTAATAAAGGAAAAATAATAACTATGGTTATGGGATGGTTATTCCAAACTTAATTCTAGGAAAAAACATCCCGATGTAGGTGTTCATTTGGTTTATTATTGATAAGGAAATTGACAAAGGCAATGGAAAAGGCTTTGAAAAGGAAAAATGGCATTTTTGGCAATTTATTTATGAAAGTAATGGAAATTAGGAGAAACGGAAGGTGAAAGGTCACAAGTTGCATGTGAGGATGAAAATGAAGGAAAGTAATGGAAAATAAAGAAAATAGAGGCCTCATTAATAAAAAGGATTATGAGGATCAATTGGTACATTTTTTCAGTTCAGTTTTGGAGCTCTCTCTCACTCTTGGACACTTAGAGTTTTCTTGGAGCACTTCAGCATTGGATCAAGAATGGAAAATAAGGAAAAGCAGAAGGAAAGATCAAGAAAGGAAGAGCATGATCAAGCAACTACAATGAGTTTAAATTCAGGTATCGATTTGCATGTGTGATTTCCTTGTTAGATTTGGCATGCATGGTTATGCACGTGTGTTATTGGTTCTCTTGTTGTCATGGGCATGGGTTTTTCCAGGTGTGATACTGTTCTTCATCCATGCCTTTCCATTTCCGAAAAGCCATGGTGTGATGGGGTTCTCATGTTTTGGTTGAGCTATATTTTCAGATGGATACGAAACTGAGTGAGGGGGATCTCTAAATGAAGAAACACATGGCCTAGTAATGCCTAAGCTAGATTGTGGATTGCAAGAAAGCCAATGGTCTTTTAATAGCTAAAATAGACAATGGGTTACGGTAAAACCAGGTAATATGTGCCTCAGTGGGCCTATGAATCCTCGACCAGTGAATGGCGAGATATAAAATAAAGCCTAGAAGTGGCTTCCCTTGATCAAGCCTACGAATCTTTGTTAGTGAATGATAGGATATACAGTAAAGCCTAGAGGTTGGTGTCTCGATTATTGCCTAGTAATCCCTAGATCAGACTCTAGATTGCAGTAAAGCCTAGAGACTAGGAGACAAGAAAATTCCTCACGGTGTAGGTTGCGAAATATGGTGGCATCCATGCTTGTTTATGGCCTAGTGACCTAGTGAGGATTGCGGTAAACTCAGTTTCTATTGATGAGGGTGAGTTGGTTTAGCCTCATGAAGCCCTGGTTGGTTATTTTGGTTTGAGTCCCACGTTCATGCTTGGAATATGAGACGAGGGTGATTGGTTGAAGAGATATTTGGCTCAACCAATATATGGTCGGGTGGAATGTGGTAGTCCCATACCAAGATGGATTTTTCATTCATTAATAAGATTTTTTTCTCCTTGGTATTTTATATGCAAATGTACTTATTTATTTTTGGATTCTATGGTTGTTGCATCGTTATTATTTTTGTTGTTTATATGCTAGTTATGAGCATGATTTATGATAGTGATGATGTATGGGTCTTAATGTTTTTTATTTTTAAATGAATGAACAATGAATATATGACCTAATAGATGATAATGGAGTTAATGTGATAAGGCACCAATGCTTGTTATCAATTCTCAAATAAGTATGAGACCCATATGTTGAAATCTATTTTTTAAATATGTAGAATGCATACTTGTGACATCTTTGACGAAATGCATGGGGTCTAGTCAATTATTTATTTAATAATTTGCATTGGAATAAATTTCTCTATGTTTCATTTCATTTCTGTAAATTTCATGAAGTTCTAGGTAGCAAGTGAGTCCTAGCCCTAGAATTCATCGTTAAATCGCACATTCTTTGGCATGGCACTAGAATAAAAAAGTCCCAGTCACACTCAGGCAGGCTCATGGGAGCGACTGAGACCCACAATTCCTTGGACGGCTTGGCAAGGGAGCGGTTGGCGCTCTAGGAGCTTGAATTGTTGAGTTTCCTGAGGGGTTGGTCACCTGGAAAGGTGGGGTAGCTCATGGAGGTTCTGTTGGTTATGTGGATGATGAGTTTGTTTGCATTTTATCAGTTCTAATTCCTTAAGGTGACCTAGCAGGTTGAATCATATCATAGTAGCCTCTCGTCACATGTTTACCCTAGTAGACTGGTTAACTTGGGTAAATGTGGGAGGAGGGTGTTACAAGCTACTTCTAACATATAAATAATTTTAATGTGGATTTCGATAATATATGTTGTAATTATCATTTTGTAACCATTATTACACAAGTAAATAACAAAATTTCATGACTTAACCTATCATCATCAAACATTAATAATTGTGGGAATCCTAATACATTCAATACTACATCATAATATAATCCATGTGCTCCAACATCATAATGATCGTAAAAAAATATCGAATATAGTTAATGTATGATGACTATGTCATAATCATAAATTAATGTCAAAGGTACTAAGGAGGGTAGTATAAAACTAACATCATATCACAAAGTCTACACATATGGGTCTAATCATAAACAAGGTATTGCAAAGTCAAGGTGTATCACATAGTCTCGTCTGTTCTGCTTAGTAGGGATGTTAGATTCCCTTTTTAGTGATGTGGGTTGTTCAAATTGTATTTATGCAATGATTCATAATTTTCAAGCATAGTACTAGTATGATCATTGAGATCACAAGTATGCTTAATGATTTCATAATTTCAATTTTAATACATTCTAATTCAAATGCTAGTTTTATTCTGTTTTATTAATAAATTGTTCCTTTAATAATTCATATGAATAATATGTATACTATGATTTATATTAAAAATATAGGTTGTAACAATGCGATCACCATATGCATAAATCCCAAAATGGAGCTTATTTTTACCAAAAGAAATAATCTAAAACTTCTATATTGTCTTCAAAAAAGAATTTGCAAGGTTATAACACATCAAAAAATCCATAATTGGGCCAATTGGGAGAAATATAGTAGAAAATAGTTATGCAATGATAAGAACGATACCTAAACCAATGTGAGGGTCCTCCTTGGGAAGTGACATCACTCAACCTTCAGAATTATGCTTAGATCAAAAACGTTATGATAGACTCATATGGATGCATTTAGTTGTTTAGGATAAATTTTTGGATTCTCCATTTTGAAGATGAAAAGGGGCACCATATGGAATTGTTTATCACTATATTAGGGACAAGAAATAAAACAAATACAATAATATCAATGCTCCTAAACAAAAAAAAATCCATAATATCTTGGCTGATATGACTAATGAGACTAGGCATATCTGAAAAGGATATTATTTGGAGGCTCCCTTCCCGTGGTGTATGGAGTTTCCTCCTTGTATTCAATAAAATTATTTATATGCTCCATAGCTATATTTTGTGTGTTACATTAAGGATATGTGGGTTGACATTGAACAAACATGTAAATTTTCATAGTGTTGAAATGCATTTAATTGTGGAGCCACATTATTGGTTCCATCGTAAAAGGAAGTTTGTTGAGAGTTGAAGTATGTACCACAAAAATTAATTTGTATACATATTTTTAGGTTCCTACAATGTAATCACATAGGTGAATTGGTTGGAAGCACATATAAACAACGCAATTTTCCATGGGAATCTTCTACAAAGTATACATTATTAAGGATCCATAATGACAATTAGTGGGTGAAATAGATTATTGTCTTTACATTTCCTCTCACTTATGTAGATAAAAGAATACCTTAGAAAGGTCCACTATATATTTTTCATCAAGGTTGGTAGTGAGAGAGATAATCATTCATTGAATTAGTACATGGTATTGGGTAAATTTTTGGATGTGTTTCTAGAAGAGCTATTGGTTTACTACCCAAAATTTAGATACATTTCTCCATAAATCTAAAACCTAGAATTTATCCCGCTTCTAAGATGTTATCATCCAAAAAGTGTTCACCTAATCATTTCTTCCTAGGTGGATCAAAATACACAATGTAGGATTGATTTTACCATCGTAAAACTCACTTTTCTTGTAAAAAATAATTTAGTAAACCATTTTTCTAAATTATTTTTCATTAAAATCCAAAAACCCCTTGAAAATAAAGTAATTTTTACCATAATAAAATTAATCTTAAAATTAATCTTACATGGTGTATTTGGATCCATCTAATAAGAAATAACTAAATAAATATTTTTTAAGTAATAACATAAAGTTTTTTATGAAATGAAAACATCAAAATTATATGATTTACACATTTAATATCTAGAACTTATTAACTTAAAAATGATATGGACATGTATATCTGCATTAAAAAAAACTCATTATATTTTTGAAAAAGAAAAGCATATTCTCACAATATTATACATTAACTATCAAAGCAAAAGGTTAAGAATATTTAATGTTTATGAAAAATTGCTAACTTGTCTAAATAAATGATAGGTGTCACAATATTCTCAAATATAGAGATTCAATCAAGATATTTGGGGTAAAAGGGAATTCCCAACGCATTTTGAGAATTATATATTAAATGAAAAAGAGGTTGGAAATCAATAATAATTGAGAGATATTTTATGAAGAAAAGATACCAAATAACCATTTATAGTAATATTAACACTAATATTTTTTTTTTTTAAGCTAGATGAAAAAAAAATGTGAAATAAGGAAACCGTTTAATGATATCCTAACATATTCTAAAACCATAAAAACAAACACAGAAATGTATATTAGATTTTATAATATAGTAATTATATTGTTTTGTATAAAATTTATGTAAACTATTATTCGCATAAATTCTGTCCAATATGATTCACAATATCAAGTTATCAAAATGTTATTTTTATTAAAATGAGTTTTACCATCTTAAAATGTTATTTTTATTAAAATGAGTGCGAAAAAAATATAATTACCTAAAAAGTAACAACTATCATTAAATGTCCATCACGAAAAAGTAACAACTATCATTAAATGTCCATCACTAAAAAAAATTTATCATCACTTTATAGAAGTTGGATAAAAATTGAATTTTTTGAATAGATTGAGGCAAGGAGTCTTTTGCAAATATGAAGTAACCATGTGTGCCAAACCAATATTGAGAAGGTTTCCACTAGTCTCTTCTGTTGAACCATGACATAAAGCTCACCTTGGAAGATTGTGGAAAAGCTAAAGCAGGTGTTGTACCAAAATATAGGGAATCCAACCCAGATTTTTGGAAAATGAGTGAGAGGACATCAAACACCTTTCAATTAGATTATGTCATAAATACAAACTTTGGAAATTTTGAAGATGGGACCCCAATAAACTAATCATATCCTCATAAATTAAATATGTTACTTAAATCTTAAATATAGATCGAAAAGCTAAAGTTGTGGATTGGCTAGAACATTGACCATTAAAGTAAGACGGGGAAAAGAATATTTTTGGACCCCAATGTGTTTTTGTACTTTGATCTTCTATAGATTCGAGCAAGACATCCCATGTATATTCGACTGGAGTTAAGTTAGTGGATGGAGATCATTCGTGAATTACTTTTTATTTAAGTTAGTGGATGGAGATCATTCGTGAATTACTTTTTATTTTTATTATTATGAGGTTAATCGCAATTGCTTTCTATATGTAAATGGTTAAAGTTCGGATGAATATGAATTTATAAAAATTGGAGTGTGATTTTATATATATATAAACAAACAGGAGAAATTTGAATTTTTTTTTAATTTGAGATCAATATATAAATAGTTAAGAGTTAAATAAATATGAATTTATAAATATATTTTTTTGTCAAGTTATTTGAGTTTGTTTAGAAATTCTATATGTTTTTAATATGGAACATGTGATCTTCACATTGACTGAACAATATACCCCATCACCATCTATTATATGCCTTATAAGCATGAATTTATAAACATTGATAATTAATTTGTTTTCGGAAAAATTTGAAGATACGAATGTTAATAAATTATTTTTTTGATGTGATATTAAATTGTAATTGACTTTTAGTATATAAACTTTATATAAAGATTAAGCCATAGATACATGTTAATAAAAGAAATTGGGGATGCAAATGTCATGATTTTTTTTTTTTTTTCAGTATAAAAGTTAAATTTTAATTGAGTTTTAGTATGAAAACATTATATATGAAGCTAAAGTGTAGATTTTTTTGGATGCCACATGACCTATGTTTTTTAACTTTAGCAACAACTAAATGAGACATCCAACCACTTTTCAGTTTAAATTGGAGTATGACTTAATGTCTTCCTTGAAAGTAAGTTAACTACTTCTTATCCAAAGACCAATAACTACCTAGCAATAGTGGAAGTCTACCCCAATAGGAACCACTAGTTGATTGGTTTAGGTGGTGAGTTTTTTTCTCCACAGAATCATGTTGGTACACTTAGATGCCTTAAAAGTGTATCAATAAAAATTAATTCAAAAACCTAAGTACTGTAAGTTTTTTTCTTGCCGAGAAAAAGTAGTGGCAAGGAGTAAATGATGATATAATTAATGAGAATTTCAAGTTAAGAACCATCTAATCTACCAAAATAATTATTAAAATATTGTAAACTTTTTATTAGTTCAAAAAAAATATTAAAAAAAAACTATTTACATTACA